>OX387253.1:7700710-7705710 GCA_947562095.1 Branchellion lobata
CTTAACAACTTCTTGAATGTGTTAACTTTGAGTGTAACCAGATAACAGAAGCTAAAACTAAAAATAAAACCATCATGACAGCAAGTTAAATTTAGACATTTCTAATCTATAAATAGAACAGACGTTGATGACGTTGAAGTAGTCATTCTCCGTCAGGGTGTCCATGAGGTTCTTGGCAGTGTGTTTCATTAAAGCAAGCGCTTGACCCTGGGAACTCCCACTGCTATAAATAGGTTGGGAGCTCTATTTAATATTGCTATTTTTAGTTTAAGACTACACGTGGTTGTTAAGAAGTGGCTTAGTAACCTAATATAACCTAATCGACACATTTGTGAAGCGCTTTTTGGCCATGGTTCAAAGGCGCTCCCAGAGGAAGGGTTTTACTGGCTGTTAGGTTACTAGGTGACTAAGCCACTCTAGCACAGCCCTAACGCCAGTTAGTTTGGCGTATTGATGGAGCTTATGGATTTTCAAACCTGTCGATGAGAATCAACATTTCTTTCGGCAAACTCATGCCAGCTACATACCTGCATGGTTGATTGAGGGTTGGGAGTGGCTATGCGTACCATCCGAACAAGCCACACCCCGTTTCCACTTCCCCCCATACCAAGCTTGTGTCAAATATTATAATGACAACTAGCCTGAACAAATTTAGGACTATACTAATGTAAAACGCAGTAGCCTTATAAATTGAATTTATTATTATTATTTTGTTGTTGTTTTTACCATCCCCACCCCACCACCACCACCACCACCACCACCACCACCACCACCACACCACCACCACCACCACCACCACCACCCCTCACCATGCCTTTCTTCTGACGTCATACAAATCGATGGAGTTGTCATCCGAGTCGATGTCTCTCTTGGGCCACTTGGTGCCTTGATGAGAGGGGCGGAGCTTAAAATATCAAGCTAAAACCCCCCCAGCCAATCAAATTAGTTGTTTTTTAAATAAAATTTCCGCCTTCCTTTCTCAACTACCTTCTTTCCTTCTCTTCCTCTCCCTCTATCATCCACCTACCTTTCACTATTCTTCCAGAAGATTGTTACTTTTCATTGCTAAAATTTCTTTCCATCTGTCAGTTCACTTGTCCAGCTCAATAAATCTATGTCCTCTCTCCTCTTTAATCTCCTTTTAATGTCCTCTCTATCTTTCAATCTCCTATCAATCACATAGAAAAGTAACAATAAGACCACCCACTGAATGCAACATTGTTATAAGAATAAGTCGGAAAAAAAAACAAAAAAAACGACTGATACAAAAGATAATAAAGACAACGACTAACACTGGTAACAACAACAAAAGAGCCCACAGACCGGGGAAGAAGCGAACGAGGCCGCTGGTGCTGGCGAAGTACTGCCACGTGAGTTCGGGTCGGTTGCGGAGGTTTTTGTCCCATACCGGGTCAAACAACTCACTCCATCCTATGTCGCCTACGATCTCCGGCTCTTTGGAGACAAAGAATGAGTAGTTGGAAGAATGGATTAGTGGGTGGAGAGGATGGATGAATGGATTAGTGGGTGGAGAGGATGGATGAATGGATTAGTGGGTGGAGAGAATGGAAGAATGGATTAGTGGGTGGAGAGAATGGAAGAATGGATTAGTGGGTGGAAAGGACGGATGAATGGATTAGTGGGTGAAAAGGACGGATGAATGGATTAGTGGGTGGAGAGGACGGATGAATGGATTAGTGGGTGAAAAGGACGGATGAATGGATTAGTGGGTGAAAAGGACGGATGAATGGATTAGTGGGTGGAGAGAATGGATGAATGGATTAGTGGGTGGAGAGGATGGATGAATGGATTAGTGGGTGAAGAGGATGGATGAATGGATTAGTGGGTGAAGAGGACGGATGAATGGATTAGTGGGTGAAAAGGACGGATGAATGGATTAGTGGGTGGAGAGGATGGATGAATGGATTAGTGGGTGGAGAGGATGGATGAATGGATTAGTGGGTGAAGAGGATGGATGAATGGATTAGTGGGTGAAAAGGACGGATGAACGGGTGTATGGACTAGAATTTCGAAGTTTGAAACAATAAACAACATAATGAAGCGAAAAACAAATGGATGAACCCGATCTATCCTTCAACTCCGAAAAATAAAAATAAACTTGAATAAAATTAAATGAAATAGATAGATAGATAGACAGACAGATAGAGATCCCCCACAACACCACATACCCTCCGTATCTACACCATATTAACACTACAGCAACACCATATCTCCACAACAATTGCAAGACAAAACGCCATCTCCACAACACAACATGACATCACACAAGCGCCTACTTTTCTTGTAAACGTCCACAGGGACGTGCAGGAATGACTGGGACACACACACAGCCCCGTCAAAGTTCACCTTGGTTATCATGACGCACGTGTTGTTATACTCTCCCCCATCATCACCATCGTCTTCCTCATCGTCTTCATCACCCAACTTTGTGGCCCAAATTGGAGGCTGTGGTGTGGAAAGGAAAAATAAAATATACATCAGAAAATTGTCATTTACTAGCAAGAACTAAAAATATTTAACTGTTACTTGTATTGATACTTGAAATAAAAATATTTTTAAATTTGAATTATTTAATAATAAATTCCTTCTAATTTAAATAAGAACTAATTCCACTTGGAGTTAAAAAGACAAAAAAAACATTGTGAATAATTTCTGAATATATATTGAACAATATACGAAAAGTAAAAATAAAAATATTATTATAATTGAAGCGCCAGTTGAATGGTTTATGCAGTTGGTCAGTGGTTCGTTGTTATGGTTGTTAGTTGAACCTTGTCAGAGTGTTTCCAAGTGGCGCTCTGAATCTCCTTTGAAGCCATGTCCAATGTTTTCTTAAAAGTGAACAAATATTATTAAAGTTGTCATTCTCTTCCTTGACGTGATGAAACTTTGCCAGCTTGGCAGACTTTATGTTGAAAATCTTCAGTGAATTTGTACTTAGTAAAAAATAAAAACACTCTTGTGATGGTAATAGTCATCACCAGAGTATCTTTATATTACATTAAATTATATTTATTTATATAACTATATATTTCTAATATCATAAATTTTCTCCAAAAAAAAATTTTTACTAATAGCGTCACATACACTTCAAAATCACAAGTTGATAATTATGGTGAATTTCAAAAAACCCTGACCCCTTCTTCTACCCACCGTCAACAGTTCTTGTCGGTTGACAATGGCATCTGAAAAGGTGGCAGCCAACTGAGCTGCCTCTGTGAATTCATAAGTGTTTGAGTCAAGCTTGCTCTTTTTGTATACCTGTGTTTGGATGTATAATTATGTTTGTGTTTGGATGTATAATTATATTTGTGTTTGGAGTGCCAGTTCTATGTTCTTGTTTAGTTGTTTGTTGTCAGAACAAGAGTTTACTAAGTAAATAATGTTGAATCTGATTTAGGGAAGTTTAAAACAGAAATTTTATTTTTTGCAAATGTGATTTGGTGAAACTTCGAATTGAAATGTTAATTATAATGAAATCTTAGATTGAAAATTTTGATTATTATACAAATCTTAGATTGAAAATTTTATTATACAATTTTTGATGAATTGAATCATTGAGTTTTTAAGTTCGTCATTTATTAAATACTCATAGGTGGTTAATTATTCTGATACTATTATAAACAGCGTACATCCAAGAGCTTTTGGTAGCCTGTAGTGTCGACGAGAAAAGAGTCAAGGATGGTACAAGAAATGCTGCAAATGTGATTAATATTGAATCAGCCAAAAAAACCTTTACTGAAACAACTCTTAAAATTATTTTTCAAAATAATCTTAACTGTTTGGATGAATTGATTAAATATGAAGATTTTTGTTTTCAATTATCCGACATCTAGATTAAAGCAAACACGAAATTTGTTTATTTAATTATTTAAAAGAAAAGTACAAGAAGGCTTAAAGCAAACTCACCACCGAGAACTAATTAAAAGAACGTAAAACAGCCACGACATGTTGGCTGGTTGGTATCTAGATGTAGCTTGTTGCACGAACGAGCGTTACCTTCGCCACACTGTTCAGCAATGCTTCACTGCAAGAACACTGTTTTTTTTTATTTTATATTTTTTATAAACTCTTTTTAATTAAAAAAAATCGATAAAATTCTGAAAAACCTTGACAAATAGCAAAAATTAGAAAAATATGATCTAACTTTTGAATTTTTTTACGCTGTCCATTATTTTAATTTAATTTAATTAAATCTAATCAAATCATTTGTATAGCGCTGACTATACACTTTTCGAGAGCGCCCTGCTACGAACTGTTCAAACAACAGGGTTTTAAGGGCTTTTCTAGATGAAAGTAGAGAAGTAATAGAGGTGATATTGGGGAGAAAAGATTTCCATAAAAGGAGCAACAGTAGGAAAGTGCAAATTTAGCGTGAGTACTATTAAAAGGTAATCCAAAAAAATAGGAATAAGTGGAAGTTATTCTAAACAACTAAGAATAAGTAGAAGGTCTCAGTCCCTTACGAGGAGGCAACTTAAAAAGGTCAGCTAAGTAGTTAAGTGAATGAATATTTTTTATTTTGAACATTAGATTTGAAAGTCGTCATTAAAGAGTTGACTGAAGAAAAAATAATAAAATGATTTTTGAGAGTTCAGAAGTATAAATTAAAAAAAAAAAAAGTAGTGCTATGGTAAGGACGGAATCCAGATTGAATGGGAAGAAGCAGATTGTGAGCTTGGAAGGAAGGAAGAAGCTGAAAATAAACCTTTTCCAAAAGTTCGAAAAAAAAATCTATAAATATGTATGCGCTATAAAACAGTGTGTATCAGCGCTATATAAAGAATTAGATTAGATTAAATTAGAGAAGATTAGATTATAGATTGTAAGTATAGAAAAATCTAGATAAACCTTCTATTATTAGTTTTGTAATGAAAAAAATTCGTGGGGAAGAAGGAAATATTGCTATAGTTAAAAAAAACATTGGATGAATTGATTGATCGCCTAACTCAAACCTGGGACGGTCGTTGGCTTAAGGT
>OX387253.1:7710710-7720710 GCA_947562095.1 Branchellion lobata
GCATTTTTTTCAATGCTATCGCTTCCAACCTTATCCTCGCCTTGGGATAATCTTCCAACACTTGCCAAAGATCCGCCTTGGATGGTGGATGGGTTGGAGGGTGGGATGGGTTGGAGGGTGGGATGGGTTGGAGGGTGGGATGGGTTGGAGGGTGGGATGGGTTGGAGGGTGGGATGGGTTGGAGGGTGGGATGGGTTGGAGGGTGGGATGGGTTGGAGGGTGGGATGGGTTGGAGGGTGGGATGGGTTGGAGGGTGGGATGGGTTGGAGGGTGGGATAGGTTGGAGGGTGGGATATATTGGAGGGTGGAATGGGTTAGAATATGGGATGGGCTAGAAGGTGGAAAGGGTCGGAGGGTGGAAAGGGTTGGATGGTAGGATATATTGGATGGTGGGATGGGTTGGAGGGGGGGATGGGTTGGATGGTAGGATATATTAGATGGTGGGATGGGTTGGAGGGTGGGATAGGTTGGAGGGTGGGATATATTGGAGGGTGGAATGGGTTAGAATATGGGATGGGCTAGAAGGTGGGAAGGGTTGGAGGGTGGAAAGGGTTGGATGGTAGGATATATTGGATGGTGGGATGGGTTTGGTGTTGAGTAATAGGATGGGCTGGATGGGCTGGTAGGGGAATTAGTTGGTATCTTGGAGTGGATGGAAGAGTGGGGCAAGTTGAGAGGAGTAGTGTAGTTTAGTAGAAGCATCAACGTGGTGGATGCGAGAAGCGTGCTGATATAAGTTAGACTGCAAAACGTGAGAACAACTGGTGGAAATATTTGCTGAGAAGAGACTGCATAAGAGTATGCATACATGAGGAGTATAATGTGTATGTTATGTGTGCATTACGAGTCTTCAACGACCCGACAACTAGTTACCAACCTTTGAAAGACAAAAGAGGTCAGAGTAACCCACCGAAACCACCGATGCTGTTCGACTGGAGGGGAGGGAGGGGGGGAGGAGGAAATGGGGGTGGGAGAAGAAAATGGGGGTGGGAAGGAAGGGGGGAAGGAAAGGGGGGAAGGAAGGGGGGGAAGGAAGGGGGGGGGAGGGAAGATGATATAAGAATTGGATGAATTAATAAGCTGTGAAATGAAATAATTAAATAAAACCAATAAAAGTAGATTTTATATCTTTTGAGCGGGTAGAAAAAAAGAGTGATGTGAAAATAAGGGAACAGAATTGAAGACAAAGAGGAGGAACTAAAAATGTAAAAATAGGAAAGCACGTGAGGCTGAAAGAAAAATAAAAAAACTGTAAAGTATTTTGAAGAATGAAAAAAAAAAAGTGCCAACGTGAGTGACTTTGGAAATTTTTTTTATTCTTTGAGGCTAATGAATAGCAAATAGTGAAATCGGATTTTGTTTTCTTTTAATGAATTATGCAAAAAAAAAATTCACCGAATAAAAAATTCTAAAAACAAAATTGGTAGAATAATCATTTAGAACTGATTTGGTTTTCACGAAGAAACAAAAAGACTTTAACGTTTCAAACATCAGAAATGATAAGGGGCCTTGAAACTCTACGGGGTTAATGCCGCTATGATAATAATCGTATTTTTATTGTATTGTATAAACATTTTTTCATTCAAAAAAAAATTTGGAAGTTTGTTTGAAATAATGAAAATAAAATGGGTGTGGGAGAGTTTTGAAGAAATCTCCAAGCTCTCGTGGCTGAACGCTGTTCAAGTGCCACTTGTACAACTTCAATTACAACCCCTCTGGTTGGAAGCGAATCTTATTTTGCATTTTTAACCTACAAAACCATTTCTAGTCAAATAAAATCAACTGGAATACGAATTTTTATTAGTCATCAAAATTCAAGAAAGGTTCACTTATTAGTTTTTTTGGGAATTTTTATAAACTGTTGATGAAAAGAACGAAAAAAATTTAATTAAAAAAAAATCAAAAAAGAAAAAAAAATTTCGGTTTGGAAGCGTTAATAAAAATTTTATGAACACTGGAAAAAATTGAAAACAGGGTTTTTGTTTTTTAGAATTTTTTAATAAAATTATTTAAGACAATTTGTGAAGACTTATTTAATCAAAAGCTTGTACATCTTGGCTTTTTACTTATTGAGGGAAACTTCCATAGACTTTGTTTTCTTATACGAATGGTGACATTCAGTTTTCAAAGTCGCAGTTGGTCCAGAAATGGTAAATTTATTTTGTTCCAAATCGAACGAAGTTTTTCTCTGAATTAGGTTTTGTAACTAGTTTTTATCTTTCTCGAAAATTTTTATTTTTTAAATTTTTAATTTTTAGTTTGAGCTTTTGAAATATGACATTTGAGGTTCCTTTGACGGTTTCCATCCCAGGTTGAAAGCAATTGCTCAAACTTGATAGCGGTTTTTCGACTGGAAAATAATTTTATGAAAAGAAACAAAATTGAAAAGTGATAATTAATTATTTATTCATAAAACTTTTAATCCGAAAAATTTCTAAAATAAACCTAAAATGAAAATGACTAAAACTGCCAGAAAAAAAGACAAAATTTGACAAAAAAAATTATGCAAAAATGATGAAATTAATTCCAATTTTTTTGTTTTTTCCTCCGTGGACCTTTTAACTTAGGATAGTTGTTTGCGGTTTTGTTAACCCACCGGTTGCTGCCGATGTTGAGGATGCTGAGTTCGCCGAAGTAGGTGCCTGAGACGAGAGTTGCCAGGGTGGTGTTGGTCTCTTCGTTCAACACGTTCAACCTCCCCGCACTCACGATGTACATTTCCCTGCCTATCTCTCCTGCCAGTGGGTGGTCTTGGAGGTGTGGGGTGTGTGGGATTTCTTGGTTTTGTGTGGTGGTGTGGTGGAGTGGTGTAGTGTGGTGGTGTGGTGTGGTGTGGTGTGGTTGTGTGGTGTGGTGGTGTAGTGTAGTGGTGTGGTGTAGTGGTGTGGTGTGGTGGTGGGGTGTGGTAGTGTGAGGTGGTGTGGTGTGAAATGGTTATGTAGTTTAGTGGTTCTTGTTGTGTTCTAGTGAGGTTGGGGGTACCTTATAGTTGTTTTTGTTGTTCTCAGGCACTAGTTTGAGTAACAGAAGGTAAGGTTGCGTGAGAAGGATGAAAATTCTTGCAGTTATTGAAAGTTATTTTCTTCCGGAAATATTAGTTTTAGTAGCGGGAAATTCATTTTTGCCTTGCTTCAAATACCGTACTGTATCCACAAAAGAGACGCGAAGTAGAGCCGACGAGAGCTAGTAGTGTGGCCTCGAAACTCCACGGAGTTAATGCCACTATAATAATATTCGTTTTTGTATTGTATTGTATTGTATTGTATTGTATTGTATTGTATTGTATTGTATTGTATTGTATTGTATTGTATTGTATTGTATTGTATTGTATTGTATTGTATTGTATTGTATTGTATTGTATTGTATTGTATTGTATTGTATTGTATTGTATTGTATTGTATTGTATTGTTTGCGTGGAATGAGGAAAGATACAGTTCTTGCCTTCTTATTTTTCAATACTTGTTTTTTTATTTATTTTTTAATTTTTTCCATCAACCATTCACTCATCATTTTTTTCATCCATTTTTTTGTCTATCATTGATTTTATTATCAGTTTTTTTACTTATTTTTCAGTAATCAAACAAATATCATTCCACCACTTAACTACCTTCTTATCTCACGTTTCTTATCACCTCCTCAATCCTTTTCAAATTTCAATTTCCAGTCTCTTTTATCTTTTTCCTTCCCTTCATGAATTGTAAATAATGGCGATAGAGGTAATTAAAGGCTCTAATGACGTCAGCGAGATGGACGTCACGTGGTTCGCCAGGAAGTTTGAGCAGCATTACGTGACTAGGAGGTGCCGGATCAAAGAGAACGAACAATTTATGCAAATGAAGAACCTGAAAGGAAAGAATATTTTTTTATTTATATTTTTTGTAATATTATTTTCTTATTTATATTTTTTGTAATATTATTTTCTTATTTATATTTTTTGTAATATTATTTTCTTATTTATATTTTTTTGTAATATATATTTTTATTTATTCATATTTTTTTGTAATATAATTTTTCAAAATATTTTTTGTAGTATTATTTGTTGTAATATAGTTTGTTGTAATATAAGCCGTTTTTAACATAACATTTTGTAATAATTTTTATAATGTCATTTTTTCCGTCATTGACACTTTTATGCAACATTTTTTTATTTTTCTTTGTATGATACAATTTATTGGTTTGTTTTGTATGATACAATTTATTTATTTGTTTTGTATGATACAATTTATTTATTTGTTTTGTACGATACGATTTATTTATTTGTTTTGTATGATACGATTTATTTATTTGTTTTGTATATTATATTCTCTAATACGACTTTTCAATCTGTATATTTTGATGTCTTATTGGTACATTGTGACGGTTTATTCGGCATACTGAGATTTTGTAAGCTTTCTGTTTGTTCTATAACTTGATTATTAATGATATAATAATGAAATGATATCACTATTTGTAATTTAAAAAAATTTAACTTCAGTATTCGACGATTTGATTTTTATATCACAAAAAGCTGTATCTCGAATACAGTATCTCGAACTTAAAATATAATTCAAGTTAAAACTTGAATAATTGAAAAGTGAATACTTAAAACTCAAATAGTTAAAAATTGGATACTTAAAAGTTGGATAATTGAAGTTTGGATACTTGAAGTTTGGATACTTGAAAGTTGGATACTTGAAAGTTGGATACTTGAAGTTTGGATACTTGAAAGTTGGATACTTGAAAGTTGGATACTTGAAAGTTGGATACTTGAAAGTTGGATACTTAAAAGTTGGATACTTAAAAGTTGGATATTTAAAAATACTTTTTTTGAGCGGGCAGTAAAAAGAAACCAAGTTATAATGGGGACTCATAAAACTGCTTACCGCTGCAGAAATAAATGAAAATAAATGGAGCTAGGAAAGGATTAGCGTCTTTGAAGCTCTAAAAATAATTCAGATGAGGTTGAGAAGAAGATGAAAGTGAATGAATGAGTGGAATAGCAACGTAACTGAAGTGGAGAGTGGTTTGATTGGATGTGAGGTGATTAATTAGATCTGAGTTGTTGAAGGAGAAATGGAATGGACGGATGAAAGAGTGAATGAGACAATGAATGAACGAATGAATGAATGAATGAAAAAGTTCATGTATGAATGAATGAGAAGACGAATGAATGGTTGAATAGATGGATGGATGGATGGATAAATGAATGGGTGGATGGATAGATAGAAAGATGAATGGATGGATGGGTGGATGGATAGATGGATAGATGAATGGATTATTGGATGAATGAATGTATGGATGGATGGATGGATGGATGGATGAATAGATGGATGGATGGATGAATGAATGGGTGGATGAATGGCTGGATGGATAGATGGATGAATAAAAGAATCGATAGAAAATGTAAAAATTGTTTTGAAATATTTTCAGGAACTTCAAAAAAGTAAGGAAAACGTCTCATTAAAGTGATTGATTGTTGTTGTTGACGTTGAAGCAAAATAAAGAAAATTAAAAAAATTAAACTATGAAAATAAAAAAATAAAAAAAACTAAGAAATGACGTAAAAATTGGAAAAAAAACAAAAAAAAAAAGAAATAAAAAAACGTAGGAGAAAAAAAGAGTGAGTTGATAAGATGATGAGGGTGGTGATCATGGCAATGGCAGGAGTGTTAGCAAAAAACAGCGCTATAAAAATGAAGGTTCAACTAAATCACAAACTTTTCTCAAAAAAAAAAGTGTCTATTTACAACAACTGAATAAAAGCAATAACAAGATCAATAACAGCAACAAAAACTCTAATCGAAACAAAACCAAAACAACAAAAAGCAACAAAAGAACTCAAAACAAAAGAATGACCGGAAAACAAATAACGACAATAAAAAACAACAAAAACCGCACCAAAGTAGGTGTCCAGCCGGATGTCGTCCAATGGCGACATTTCAACTTAACCAACTCTTTGACAAGCTGCGCTGTGGACGGTGCAACAACCGATCTTTTACCTCCTACCACCTTTCTTTTGTAGTCACCCTATATTTTTGGTTTCTCATCTTGAGAACGGGCGGCGTCGAGATAAACCTCTGGGCGTTGTGCCTGGAACGCACTAAGACAATCAAACGTGTTATCACCCCCATCACTTGTACCAGCTACAGCCAGCCATAAAACAGGACCTGCTTCAATCTCATTAAAAACAAAATTAGTACTCAAGCCTCTGTTTGCAGACCTTGCCCACAACCCACGGCTGCTCACCTCAGAATGTTTCGAAGGATGAATGATTTTAAATCGTCTTGCATGGTGGCTTGAAGATGAGTTTCGGCTGAGATTTTGGCAGGCTGGTTTAAGGAGGAGTTTTAACATGTTTGAACAATGTTTCCACTTTTTTTGGACCCTTGAAAGACGTCGGAAAAGCTACAAACAAGAACGATTCAGGCTTCAGCCTACCCAAGTCTCCACTGATGGTTGCACCTTACAAGGAAACTGACTCCAAATTAGACTTTGTGATAACAATGTCGAATCAGCCATACACCTCTGGCTCAGATGTCTAGTCTTCGCAGCTATACTCCTTCCATAAAATCGGCGCTTCCTATGACGCACTTTTGCGCCTTTTACAAGCAGCTATAGCGCAGCCGAAGACCACCTTTAGAGGCATAAGATGAAGAACAAGGAGAAAAATCTTTAACTCTCACGAATAAAATATTAAAACATAACAACTGATAAAAAAAATTCAGAAAATTATACAGCGCTAAACATTCAGGAAAATGCATAGCTTACAACCATTCAATCTTATCTTATCTTATCATTTGTATAGCGCTGATCCACACCATTCAAGAGCGTTCTGCTTTTAGCCATGATATAGCGCGTAACATTAGAAGTTTGCAAAGAACCTTTGCGGCAGATGTAATCTCCAGGAGAGAAGAGAACAGTTTTGAGCTTGAGAACTAAGCCCTTCAAGAAGCCCTTCTCGGTATGCTGGAAGATTTCCACTCGCTTGAGGGTGTCCAGGTGAACGTGGAGGGCTATTTCGGATCTTTGGGGTGGGGGGGGGGGGGGGTAGTGGGTGGTGGTGAACAAAAAGAGAGAAAAAAAAGAAGAAAACAAAATAGAAGAGTTAAAAGGAAGTTAAAAAGAAGGATGAACAATAAAGGCGAAATAAATTCTGAAATCTTTTTCATAAGCCAAGTGGATATTGAATCAGACGCACACTGTTCATTGGGAAGCCTCTGAATAGTCTTGAGTAACCCATCTTCATTCCCATCATGGAGCCTATTGAGACTACTTTCTTGTTTGTCTGTGCCTCTAGCATACTGGTTAGTAGGCCCTCTTCAAAGCGTGAAGTTCAGAGTTTGATACTTGGCTAAGCTCAGGTTTGAGTCATAAATAGCGGTAACCCAAGTGAAGAACAGACGCCGTCTTAGAGTGGCTTAGTTACCTAGTAGCCCACAACGAGTGAGACCGTTTCCATGGGAGCGCTTTTGAACGGAATGCTAAAAAGCGTTATACAATTTTTTTTAAATTAAATTTTGTATCGGCTAAGTAAATGGGTCTCTTTTGGCTTGGGTTGAATTCTCTGCTAACTCAATTTTTCTTAAAAGAAAAGATTGGAACTCAACAGGCCAAAATTCCATCTGCAAAAGATTTATTTTTTGACCAGAAATGCTATGTGGCTCCAAATGATGACAATTCTTTTTGATTTCTTTTATTTTTGCAGGCCACTGAGATTATTTCTCTTATAATATCTGCGTTTGCGTCTATACTGAAAATTGTAGAGTTTCTTCTAGGCAAGCCATACAGCAAAATCATTCTCACTTTTTTTCTATGTAGATGGTTTCTAGGCTCATTTCTATAAATTTTGAGGTACCTTACTCATGATCAAACTATGGATCAGATGGTCTTTTCTAGCTGCAGTGTAAACCCTTACACATCCATTCATTAGACTCAATCCAGCCAAGCACTTCCCCCAGCCAACTTCTTTGTACATTCATCTCACAAACTTCCCCATTCATCCAATCTTTTCATCCATCCAATTGCCTCACTCATCCGTCCAATCATCCTACACAGCCATCCAACCTCTTTACTTATCCACCCACTCCATCTTCCAACCAATCCTACTTAAGGCTATCAGGTAGCAAGTCTAGCGTAGAGTTTTCATTGAAGATTCCCTGTCCCATGTAGGATCCCAGCCACAGATTGTCGTGCCAACGTATCACCTTGAGTTGCACTGGCTGAGGCACCCTCCTGAGACTCATGTAGTTTTTGACGCTGTCCAAGCGAGCTGGTGGTGATGGTGGTTTTGTGTGGTGTAGTGGTGTCTGGTGGCTTTGAGGTGGCTTTGTGTGTGGTTGTAGTGGCCTTTTTGGTTTTGGCTGAGTAGTTGTTTAGGTTGTTTTTTTGTATGGTGGAGTGGCTGGTGGTTGTGTGGCTGTGTGGTTAGTGGCGGAGTGGCTGTGTGGCTGTGTGGTGGAGAGGCTGTGTGGTGGAGTGGCTTGTGGTTGTGTGGCAGAGTGGCTGGTGGTTGTGTGGCGGAGTGGCTGTGTGGCGGAGTGGTTAGTGGTTGGGTGGTGGTTTTTAATGTTGGTTGCTGGTTTTTTGACGCTGGAAATTGGTTGGTAGTTTAACATGATTTTGTTAGTGCTTGAATAGTTTTTGTGTGGGTAGGTTGGTGTGGTTGGAAGATTGGTGTGGTTGGAAGATTGGTGTGGTTGGAAGGTTGTTGGTTTCACTTATTACAACACCATTGGTTGTGAATCCTCTGCTGTTTGTGCGAGATAATAAGTTTATAACCGATTTATTGGGATGGTGAAATGGTATGGATGGTTTATTGGGATGGTGGAAGGATGTGGGTAGTTTATTGAAATCGTGATAGTAGGTTGGTGGTTATTGGAATCGTGAAAGTAGCATGTGATTGCTTCGAGTAGTGGAATAATTATAAATGATTGATGTAGGTGGGTGGAGAAATGTCGGATGATTGAGGAACTAATATAGGCGAGCAGCTGGCCGTGAGTTGGAGGGGGGTGGTTAGATGAGGAACAGGCTGTGGTAGGAAGGTGTACTGCTTAGTAGTGAAGGGCGTTGAAGAAGTATTGGGGCTGTCAGCCATTTCTGATTCATAAAGGAAAAAATATTTTTGTTCAAATAGGCCGAGTGTTTTTTAGTGCAAGCAATTTGAGGACTGCGAAAACTGCGTTTCCAGGAAGCTGAGGCGTTTTTTATGAGTGGAATGATTTCCAGGAACGTGAATCGTTCTTCCGTAATTACGAACACTCATTTCTTTGGTGGTCAGTGATCTTGAAGCCTCCGAGTGCAAGCAGCTCTGGACGGCTCTTGACACATGAGGCTTCATGGTGGTCTCAGTATTTGTGCAGTACTGTGTTGTACTGTGTTCTGTTTGTATTTCTTTTATTGTATTTCATTCTACTGTACTATATTGTATTCCATCGTATTGTGTTGTAGTAAAGTGTATTTTTTGTGTTGTATTGTATCGTATTGTATTGAATTGTATCGTATTGTATTGAATTTTATCGTTTTGTATTGAATTGTATCATATTGTATTGACTTGTATCGTTTTGTATAGTAGTAAATTGTATTTTTTGTCTTGTATTGTATTTTTGTCTTGTATTGTATTTTACCGTATTGTATCGTATCGTTTTGTATTGTATTTTTTTTCTTTTTTTGTATGGTAATTTATTGTATCATAACAAATTGTTTTTTCAATGTCCCAATAGAGGAAAGCACCATGAAAGGTATGGATGCAGCTACAAGACCCTCGAAACAACATGGTACACGCCCGCCTCACCTCTCCAATCCCGATTGAAGCTTCTTAATAAAAATGAAACTGTTCAAGCGTGGAATAATTAAACAGTTTAAAAAACAATCATTACTTTGTTTAATTCAAGCTAAAAGTTTTTTACATTTTTCGTTCAATTATTTTTTCACAAAAATGATTTCCCCTAATTTTTTTCATAATGTCTTTTTTTTTTTTTTTTTTTTAAAGATTATAATTTTCTGAATTCATTTTTTTTCCAGA
>OX387253.1:7728210-7788210 GCA_947562095.1 Branchellion lobata
ACTCGGTAATTATGATAGAGATGCAAGTGTTCCAATGGAAAATGACCACGACGTAATGAAGAAGCACCAGGGTCCTGAGGAGGTTTGGCCAGTTGGTATGGCGCTCCGTGCTGTCCAAAAAGCCCCAAAAACTGAATGGGTTACAAGGGGAAGATTGTGAGGGTAGGATTTTAAATGAAAAAAAGAAGTTTGAAAGGAGGATGGCAGAGAAAAGAGGGGGGGAGTTAAAAAAAGAGCCACAGAAAAAAGAAAAAAACTTGGAAAAGAGAAGATTGAAAAATTGAATATTCAAGCTTCAATCAATGAGAAAAATGTGCATTCTGATCTAATCTGTATAATCTAATCTAATCCGTATAATCTAATCTAATTCGTATAATCTAATCTAATCCGTATAACTTTCTTTACATTCGAAGGCATCCCTAGAAGAATGGTTCTGAAGGACCCACGTTGGGCCCCAATTAAAGATTTGCTTTTATTGTTTTATATGACAATAAAAGAAAGAATGAGGTATTTCTTTATCAAGCGAAATTGCCACAACGAAACCAGAATGAATGTAAGACGCTACGCATCTTAGCTTCCAAGTGTGGACCAGCATTATATATCGCAATCAGCACCTTGGTCTTATTTCATGATCAAGCGGTCATTTTATATTCCCTTGTTCGAGTGGATGTTGTTGAAAATTAATTATTTAGTTGGTTGATTCTTGGAGGCAATTCTCGACCACTACACTTCCACTCAATACTGGGCTACCAAGGTAACAGACCACACTAGCATGACGTCAGTTTTTACTCAATTTTCGTTTTTCAAAACACAAACCTGAGCTTAACCGGGATTGAACTTCAGGTTTTGCACTTGGAACTTACTAATCTATAGCTGGCAAGTAGACGTTTGACGGGGAAGTGAGTGGTTAGGTGTTGAGAGTGAAGTGAGAGTTGAGGATGTTGAAAAGTATTTGGGAGTTTGAAGGGTGTAAATAGTGGACGATGAAAGAAAATGAGAACAAATGTGAACTTTGCAGAAATGAAGGGCAGAAATAGATTTCAAATATAGTGAGAAAATGTAGAAGTGTATGACTAGATGGAGTGGTGGCTTGTAGGGCGTTGGAAAGGGAAGGGAAGACTGGGATGGATGAGTGCATAATTTGTGGGGGATGAGCGGCAGATTAGGATCATTTGAGCTTTAGTAAAAGTGCTTTTTGGAACATATACAGACGGATGAAATCTAGGTTGAAAATTAGGAGTAAGTTTACCTATGAATTAAGGTAGTGAAGAGAACCAATTCTAATGAAATAATGATAGCTTATGACCAAATCAAATGAAAAAAGATGTTTCAGACTACGATGAATGTTACAAAGAATGTAATACAATACAATACAAACACGAATATTATTATAGTGGCATTAACCCCGTAGACTTTCGAGACCACTCAAAATGTAACACAATCAGAATATGAGAACAGTCACAGTAACAAAACCGGGATGTTGCAAGGAATCTAAGAAATTCAACAGAAGATGAAACATTATTAATGAGCCTTGAAAATTTAAGAATGGGTTCATAACTTGAACTCCTTAAAGACATTGAAGAATGTTTCATTCAGGTTATTTATTTCTTTCATTTTTACTTTCCGGCCATTCCACATGTTCACAGGAAAGTCTGTCTAAATACCAAAATTCTTTAAAAATCCTTTAACACTCGTTTGGTTTTTTGTTGAGTAAGATGGAAAACAGTATTTATGTAGTCGTTGGTTGACAATTTCACTGCAATGTTTGTATTTCAAACGGCGAAATTGGCCCTAAACCTTTTATAGAATCTTCGTGACCAGCAGAAACTATAACGCCTTGTTACATCAACTATGCTTTAATTGGAATTTGAAACAACATTTGAATAGTCAATAGAAATAGTTCTAATCGAATAAATTAAAATAACCAACAGCAAGAACCGTACATGCTTGCGCACAACCGGAACCTGAAGCAATTATTTTTGTATTTTTTTTTACTAAGCGGTTTTAGCTTAGTCGTTTGATAGTTAAAATGCTTGTAAAGTGTAGTACCGATCTGGAATCTTCAAAATTCGCTTTTTCGAATTTATTCAATTTTGCAAAGACGACAGTCCTTCAATGCGTCCTCATCAGAGGATCAGTTTACTGGAAAAGTTTGAAACTTTTGAATTTTCTGGCTAAAAAAAATATAATTTATTTGAAAAAAACGGAAAAAATTCAAAAAATTATTCGGAAGCATGACAAAATGTTCTTTTTTATGGGCTTTTCATGGAAAATCCTAGTTTGGGTTTTTTAGCAGTTTTGAAACTACAATCAAAATATTTTTTTTTCTCCAAATATTTGTTTTTTTACACGCTTACCTTTCTTAGAATTTTTTTCTTCTTTATGTGAACGTCAAGACGAGCGCACTGGCATCATGTAACATAAGGCCTGTGCATCAGTAACAATCAGCTCCTACTGCTACTGCCATCCTGCCATCACTGCCACTACTACTACTACTACTACTACTACTACTAGTACTACTACTACTACTACTACTACTACTACTACTACTACTACTACTACTACTACTACTACTACTACTACTACTACTACTACTACTACTACTACTACTACTACTACTACTACTACTACTACTACTACTACTACTACTACTACTACTACTACTACTTACTACTACTACTACTACTACGACTACTACTACTACTACTACTACTACTACTACTCTACTACTACTACTACAACTACTACTACTACTACTACTACTACTACTACGACTACTACTACTACTACTACTACTACTACTACTACTACTACTACTACTACTACTACTACTACTTACCACCGCCATAACATTTGAAGAACACACTAAGACAACTTAATTCATGTGCACATCTTCACGTACGAACATGCTTAGATGCTTTAACTCAATATTCTCTTCTTTTATTGCACTTTTTTAAAAAGTTCATTTTAGTTAAATTTTCAATAATAACCATTTATTTTGTGAAATATTAACTTTTAAATTTCATTTCGAAAAAAATTCTTTCTTAAAATGCACTGAAAGCTTCTTCTCACTGGACTATACGGCAGAGGCGCGTTTCTTTGAGTGGTGGATGGGGGACTCCTCGTGCGAGGGATGAACCGGACAATATAATATATAATATAGATAACATGGAAGGAGGCGCTGCGAACCAACTAGAAAAAGGAATTTTGAGTAAAAACTCAAATAGCTAGAACCCGTCAGCCTGGATGGCAGCCTTAGAGGAAAGTGAACTCTGCTTTTAAAGTCGAGCAGGTAAAGCTCGCTAGCGTTTAAATGCTATCGTCTGAGAAAAGGCGATCACGAAAGAAAATAGATGGTTCTCCAGACTGGTGGTTGTGCAATGGGCTATCAACCCTTTTGCGCAAAATAGAACATCGTTACAAAAACCAGCAACCAAGCAAAATTTTGAGAGATTCAAAAAATTTCTCAAAAAGCCAATGACGGGCTGTAACCAAACCCCCAAGAAAACTGAAAATTCCCCTTTACACTGACTATGGCAACATGGCTTTAGTCAGCTTACCTAAAGTAGCAACGCAGAGTATTCAAGCCATAATCAATATAACAGCCAGGTTCATTAAAGGAGTAAGAAAATGTGATCACATTACCCCTGTACTCAAGGAGCTTCACTGGCTGAAGATTAATGAGAGGATTGAATTGAAAATTGCTCTGCAGATGTACAAGTGTTTGTCCAATGAGGATTTTGCGTATCTAATCTAATCTAATCAAATAATTTGTATAGCGCTGATTCTACACCGTTCAAGAGCGCTTTACTACAAACTGTTCAAAAGCGCTCTGCAAAAAACTGTTCGAACAACAAAATTTTGAGGGCTTTATGTAATAAAAGAAGAAAATTAGTAGAGATTGGATTGGGGAAAAAGAAGTTCCATAGAAGGGGCTCATTGTCGGAAAGTGCAGATTTAGCATAAGTACTATTAGAAGGTATCCTGAAAAATGAGAATAAGTAGAAGATCTCAGTCCCTTAAGAGGAGGCAACTTAAAAAAGTCAGCTAAGTATTAAAGTGAGTGATTAACTTTTCATTTCAAACATGAGAGTACATATTTTTTATCTGGCACGTGACCTAGTTCCAGTTGCAGGTCTGTCTGAAAGACTAAGACTCAGATCGGCTAAATCAAAGAAGGCTGCTTCCAACAAGCAAAAGCTTGAATCATTAGGATTGAAGAGGCTCAGCGTCAACGGACCTAAATTGTGGAACAACCTGCTTAACAGATTAAAATCTTCAAGTTTAAAAAAATCATTTTGTCGATCGCTGAAAACCCATCTGTTCAATAAATTATTTTTTTCTTTATAATAATATTTTAAAGTATTTTTTAGAAGAACTTTTGTTTAGTTATTTTATTCTATTTTTATTTTTTATACGTTAAAAATTATAATGAATTTTGAGTGGCCTCAGAACTCAAAGGGGTTATTGCCACTATGGTGATATACATATTCGTATTGTATTGTATTGTGTTGTAAGAGACAAAAAAAAAGAAAAAAAAAACTGAATTTTTGATGATAGTTGTGGCAAGATGAATAAAAAAAAATGTATGGAGCAGGAAGGCAAGATAATGACACAAGAAATTGAAAAAAATTCGAAAAAAAGAATGGATTTTTGTTTGAAAAAACCTGTTAAAAATTCAAAAGTAAAAAGGAAGTAGTGTTGAAAAATTGCAATATTAAAAGTGAAAAATAGAAAATGAACTTTCAAAAGACAATGAAATAGAAAAAAAAATATCCTTGCGGAGGCGTGGTCAGGAATTAGCGTCGAAAAACAAAACGTTAATCTTTTTTGCTTAATATTGTATTATTCTTTGAAGAATTTTGCTCATTACTACAACATCCTATACATATTTGAGCATACACACACACACACACACACACACACACACACACACACACACACACACACACACACACACACACACACACACACACACACACACACACACACACACACACACACACACACACACACACACACACACACACACACACACACACACACACACACACACACACACACACACACACACACACACACACACACACACACACACACACACACACACACACACACACACACACACACACACACACACACACACACACACACACACACACACACACACACACACACACACACACACACACACACACACACACACACACACACACAAGCACACGCACGCGTACACGTACACATATGGCCAGTTTGTTGGCAGCTTTATGTATCAAGAGCTGAGAAATTTATATTAAATTATGATTTTGCCGAAGATTCTTAAAATTTCCCGGTTTTTCGAAATTAAAATGTTTTTATTTTTATTTTTTCTCGTTTTAATGAGAAAACTATTCTTTCATTTGTTTGTTTCCCCATCAAGATCATCCATCCTTAAAGCCAGTTGCAAGTAATTAAAAAATTACTACCCGGCGTCATCGTATGAATGCGTTTCATAGCATACAAGCAAATAAAACTGTTCCCAACCCAAACACGTACAAGGGTTTTAACAACAAAGACACCTACAAAACCGTTCCCAACACAAACACGTACAAAGGTTTTAACAACAAAGACACATACAAAAAGTGTTCACAACACAAACTCATACAAAAGAGCTCACAACAAAAACACATACAAAGGTTTTAGCAACAAAAAAACGTACAAAAGTGTTCACAACACAAACACTAGACAATAAGGTGGAGGAGGCTTTGGAATCAACTCAGGGTCGCAAAATAGATGTGATGTTCGGCTAGGTCTAAATATGTTGTTCGCAAAAAGCTTAAACCCAAATCGTTAGGATAAAGAATCTTCAGCACCAGTTGTGAAACACTTTGCCTAACAGTTTGAATCCACGTTCAACAAAATATTTTTGCGGAGTTAAGACCTATCTGTTCAATAGACCTTTCCCCTGAGCCCTTTGCCATGGTTTAATTGGAGTTTTTTCTTTTTACAAACCAATCTTTTCATAATCATAGGGATACTAATTTTAGAACAGCTTCGAACTCTCCAGGGTTAATTCCTTCATAATCTTATTCATGGTAGTTTCTCAGTGACTACTTCCTGATCTGACAACCTTTCAATCGTCGGCGACTTCAACGCCAGAAGCGGGAGAATCAAAATTATTACGCACCACACTGCCCTCACCACTCCTCAGTGCTGATAATTCAAAAATAATAACTGAAAACACGGCATTTCAAATAGATGGACTGAGTAGATCAACAAGATCTTGACTTTTTCTACAGTAAACTAAGAAGCATTTGTTCGTATGCAACACAAATACAAATATTATTGTGGCTTCGAAACTCTACGGGGTTGATGCCACTATAATAATATTCGTTTTTGTATTGTATTGTATTATCATAGTGGCATTAACTCCGTAGAGTTTCGAGGCCAAAACAGTCCAAAAAGTGAAGCTTGACGCTTCTCCAATAGAAGGAAGTTGCAAAAACCATCAACCAACTCATTGATGGCAAAGCATCCGACTTAACTTGATCTAATCGAGAAATTGGTAGCGCGCCTTTTAGCGCTCTGTTCAAAGGCGTTTCTCAGTAGAGAGAGACAAGAGGGTGGACCATTGTTGACAGACTCCCAGATTTTTCTGAACCAACTGGAAATATCTTCTCGTTCTTCAAAAACTGAAACTGCATTCCAGTCTCCAAAATTCAACAATTCTGGGATATTTTCCGGTTGGCGAAAGAGTGTATGGCCATTGCTGCCCGTTATTTAATTAACTTTATTTGAACTATTTTTATTAACTATTCAAAATTTTAACTCTCAAATATTGGTTATAACTTATTATTTTATCAAAGAGTTATAGTTGTTGTTAGTTACGAAGATTTTGGAAAGATTTTTTTTGAAATGGCCAAATCTGTCATTTGCTCGTCTGAAGTATCGGCATTGCAATGTCTACATAAATCATAGTTGCCACAATAAACCTATTCACAAGAAAGCCAATGCTAAAAGTCATTGTAAGGAATTGTGGTATCTAGACAGACTTCCCTGTAAATATGAGAAATGACTGAAAAAAATTTTTTTTCCGAATTTTTAAATTGATTTGTTGTTTTAAATTAATATTTCATTGTGTTTAATATTTTTTCAACTTTTTTTCGCGCGATTTGTTCATTTCGTAGTTTCAATGCCGACTTTTATGACTGATAACATTCTCCTCATATATTTCAGTTTTCTTTTTTAGTTCGACTATTCGCCGTGTTTTTGTAACATTCCAGCGTATGTCTGAACTTGATCTAATAAAGACTATAAAAGAAAAAGGAAAAGAAGAAATAACTTGAATGAAATCTTTTCCAATAGTTATATTATGTGATTTTAAATTGAGAATCAGCTCTTTATTTGTAGAGCTCATTAATTTAATTCTATAAAAAATTGCTTTTGAATTTTTTAGGTTCTTTATAACATTACAGCTTTGCTTAATTTGAGGAAACATTCTTCAATAGTTATTCGATCTGAATATATAATGATTCAATTTTAAAGTTTTGAGACTCTGCAACTTGATTCTATAGCCAAGTTTTGATTTTTTTTAATCAGAAAACTGACGTTTTTTATGAAAGTTAGATATATTAATTTAATTTTTTTTTCATTTCGATTGTCCACCATGTTCTGTACAATTTCCAGCGTTTGTCTGGATTTTATTAAATAAAGACCAAACTAAAAAACTACCAAGGTGTTCCTCTACAACCAATTGCAAAAAGGTTATTGTTTATAAGTTGCTCAATCGTCTTCTCAGACATCTTGAGGACCACGCAATTATCCCAGAGAGCCAATGTGGGTTTCGTGCTAGTCGTGGCACTGTAGACATGATCTTCGCCGCACGACAAATGCACGAGAAATGCCAAGCTCAAAGTAACAACTTACTGTTAACCTTTTTCGATCTGTCAAAGGCTTTCTACACTGTCTGTCGAGACGATTTTATGCCAATTCGCAATGAGATGATAGTCGGAAATGTGTATATACATATGGCGATGTATCCAACGTTGTTTCATCCGAAGCACCGGAATTAAAACCAAATGAAAAAAATACCACAATTTCTTCAACCACAACTAACAACAGTCACCACAGTAATCCTTCCAGCCAATCAACACCCCACCGATCAACAAAAACAACAACTACAGCCCCAAGCAATTGAAACAAACTACAACCAGCACAACAACTCACCAACAAAAGACTACTATCACGAAGCCTCACCATTACAACAACAATAAAAGCAACACCCAGCCCACGCACCGATACAGCTTGACCAGTCTAAAGGCCCGGCAGATGGACTTGAAACCGAAGCTGAGGTAGAGGAAGTCCAGTGGCAAGAGGGACAAACAGTCGATGTAGAAGTAGGAACTTTCCATGTAACGAATTCTCATCTTGAAGGAGTCGGTCTGTAGAACTCCGTCATCGGAGTAGGCGGTCCTGGCGTTGAATAGGACATCAAGGAGGTAAATGAGGTCACACGTGTAGTCTGCCGTGAACCACAGATACATGGTCGAAGTGGTGACTTCTTGAATGGCTATGCTGTGGTGGTGGTGGTGATGGTGGTGGTGATAGTGGTGGTGGTGGTGATAGTGGTGGTGGTGGTGATGGTTATGGTGGTGGCTATGGAAAAGGTTTGGATGTTGTTTTTTATGTATGTGCGTATCTTTGTGTGTGTGTGCGTGCGTGCGTGCGTGGGTACATGCGTGGGTACATGTGTGGGTGTGATTAATGAAACGGGCGAGAGGTGCTTATGGGAGAGTGAGGGAGTAATGACGAAACAGACGATGCGAATAGTGTAGAGTTCAATGGAAATAAATGAGAACACAATAAGCGGTAATGAATTGCACTGAGATGGCGCTCCTGTGCCTGCTTCGTTGGCACATTGAGTGTTTGGCCACTAAGACAGATGAATTTTCAGAAAACAAAATTGAGTGTGATCTTGAGCGTATAGTGGTTCACGTGATGAAGGAATGTGGTGGGATGGCGGGTGGTGGGGAGGGAAAGGTTTTGTGGGAATAATTTATAGCTGTGAAAAAAATTTGGAGAAAAAAGTCTGGTTGGTCACGGTAGAATGACTCCGATTCGAAGGTGGAATGAATCTTCCAAAGATAATGTGTGGGGGCAGTGGTGAAAAGCAGGAATGGTGAAAAAGGTAAGAGTTGAATCATATTTCGTTGAAAAATTGCAAGCATTGTGGTTGGTTGCGTGTGAAAGGTCCAACGGCCTCACATGATGAATGGCCGCAAGGCAGCGAGTGTTAGCGGCATTTGTTCATCCAGCATCTCTCATCTAACACCTTTCCACTACTCTTTCCACTACCTTTTTTATTAGTAATTCCTCTCATTAATCAGTCATCACCTTTCCATGTCGTTTCCTTTTGTTTATATAAAGTTTTCAAACACCACAGTTTTAAACACCACATCAAAATCGTAGTCAGATCCTTTTAAACTACAACGCCACACCTCTCTAAACCACAACACCACACTACTCTAATCTCCTACCCGATCAAACTGCTACAATGTTTCATACTCCTCAAACCTCCCCCTCTCTTTCATTCTTCTTTCCTTCCTCCCTTTCTCCTTCCTCCCCCCCTCCTTCCTACCCCTCTCTTTCCTCCCCCTTTCCTTCCTCCCCCTCTCCTTCCTCCCCTTCTTTCACAGCTACTACTCACCGGTATGCAATGGTCCAGAGATTGTAGACAAACGCCACACTCACCAGCAACGACCACCAGTAGGCCAGCCTGCCTGAAGGGTCAAACACCAAGCTGCAGTGGCATTCGTTGGAATTTTCTGCAACTTTTTGAAAGTTTTTTGCGGTTTTTTTTAATGTTTTCTCGACCTTTTTGCGCTTTTGTTTGCGCACCAAATAAGGATTCCGGTGACTTTTGGTTCTTTGTTCGTAAATGAACTTTCTAAAGAACAAATAATCATCTTCTGTTTCTCTTTTTCCATTTTCCTCTTCTTCCTTCTCTCTTTCTGCATCTTCGTTTTCTTGCTCATACGGTATCATGTCGTTTGCGTCCTTCCACGTCAACCAAGCCATTTTATGCCTACTTCGTGATGGGTCAGAAACCTTTGAACCAATAGGTCATTGTCGGTCTCTTGGTCATGTTCTGCGAATCAACAGTAAGTGTTCATAAATTGTTGAGCGATTTATCTCCAAAGTCCTGATGACGTCACCTTTACATTGGGTGATTCCTCTCCTGCTTTTAAGAGCCATGCTTTGCACTGCACACTGTCGTTATTTTAACCTCTCCAACATTCCAGTGCAATAAAAAAATCTAATAACAACAACAATAATAATAACAATAATAATGATGATGATATTAATTATTATTATTATTATTATTCATTTATTATTATTATTCATTATTTATTTTTATTATTTCATATCATTGTCATTATTCATAATTATTATTATATTTTATGTTATTCTTATTTATTTTTTCATTTGTTTTATAATGTTTTTATTTTCTGTTTATCATGACTCAATACTTAAGATTCATTCCTTAGAGTTTATCAATGATAAAAGATTGTTTATATTTATCATCCATCTGTTATAGTTTCTTTAAATTATTTATTTTTATTTTTATAATTTTTTAATAATCTTTTTATTTCTTTTTATTTTTCAAAAGTTTATATATTATTGTTTATATTATTGTTTGTATTTTAATTCATATATTAATGTTTATATTATTATTTGTATTTTTAATTCATATATTCTTGTTTTTGTTTACAATCCACATATTATTGTTTATATTTATAACTTATTTATCTTTTCATTTAAGTATCCGTATTTATGTTTATATTTATAACTTATCTAGGTTTTTTCATTCAATTATCCGTACTATTTTCTCCTTAGGGAATCACTTAGACGTCCTTTCTTGTATTCCTCCCCTCATATAAAATTATTCGAATTTTAATTATTTCAACGAGAATTCCTTATTATCAAATATTTCAAAAATGAGTCCTCATTACCCTTATAAACGTTCATTTTCCCAATTAGTCCACAAAAACTTCGAAGGAAAAACAGGCATTAGGGTTAGGGTTACTTTTCGTAAGTTATATTCTTTAAGTTTTATGCTTCAAATTATACCTTCATAAGTTATATTATTATAATTTATACCTTTATAAGTTATATTATTATAATTTATACCTTTATAAGTTGTATTATTGTAATGTATACTTTTATGAGTTATATTATTATAAATTATACCTTTATTTTATTTTGTATCCTAGTAACTTATAGTTGTAAGAATTATCTTTCTAGGAACGATCCTTTCAGAAATTGTATTTTCCAAAATTAAACATGTATGTAGGTCATATTATAAGAACAACTTCACATCTCGTTGCAACAAAGGCGACCAAATGCGCCTGCATTATCTACCAAGCACTCTACCATCGCATCCTAACGTCCCATCCACTCAACTCCACAAGCCTCGATACAGCCTTATATATAGCTCCATTTGAGTGTGCAGATATGTAAGAAGCCAGTGGCCATGAATGGGGGAGGGTATCCAAGTGGGTATACACGCGTATGGTTGCATTACTTAAACAAGTATACACTCTTCTGTGTCTTCATTGAAGCTCCTCTTATATTTCCAGCGGGACTTCTGTAGTTCCATGAACTACCTTTGTTCTCCTCCTTCTTTTTACCCAATTGGAGTCCTTCAGGGTTTTGCCCTTGGTCTTTATACTTTTCCATACTTTTGAACTCCCAAGAAGTGGGTCATCTTTTTGACCATTTTTTTTTTCTTTTTTTTTACTCATTTTATTTTTCTTTTTTCACTCAATTCATTTTTCTGAGGATTCTTGTATCATAGAAAGAAGATCCGATTAGCTTAGATTCGAAGGAAGGCTGAACGAATTTAAAAAATAAATGTTAACTTTGTTCCAAGGTTTTTTATGAATATTTGAGTGTAAAATTGCAAAAAATATATACATAAATGAGAAATTGATAAGGAAATAGTTAGAACAGATAACAGATTGGGCAGAGACGAATGGTTTAGTGAAGGAAAAAAGCTGATATGATCTAGATTGTTCTCAGCAGAATGGGTTAGAAGGTATGAATGGTGGAGAAGTTTGGAAATATCAGAGTTTGTATTTAATTTTGGAAAGTTTGGTTTCAAGTTATTATTATGGTGAATACTAAAAACTCCCAGAATGAATAAAGCGGAAAGTGCATACGAAGAGTCCTAGCTTAATCTGAAAAATATTCAAAAAAAACAAAGAGAAAAGAAAAAGGAAACCTTAAATTGAAGCAATGAAAAAATTAAAATAAGAAAATGAATTTGAAAATAAAAAAAGATTTTTAACTGTGGAGTATAAAAGAGAGTTGATGGCGGATTCATGAAATTAAAAAAAAACCCCATAGGGTAAAACTATTTTCTACAAATGCCACAAAAAAATTCGAAAAATAAAAATTCGCAAACAACTTCAAACCAACCGAAACTGTTGTTACAAAAATAATTAAAACCAAAGTTGACCACAAAATCGGAATAGGAACTTATAAATATTATACAATAACCAATATAATAATTGCTTTGATATAAATATGTTCATATTTTATATTGATATACATATGTTTATATCTTATATTCATATACATCTGTTCATATGTTATATTCATATACATATGTTTTTTATAATATCTTTATACAAATATATTTATATGTTATGATTATATACATATGTTTTTATGTTATGATTATATACATATGTTTTTATTTTATGATTATATACATGTTTTTATGTTATGATTATATACATATGTTTTTATGTTATGATTATATACACATGTTTATATGTTATGATTATATGCATATGTTTTTATGTTATGATTATATACATATGTTTTTATGTTATGATTATATACATGTTTTTATGTTACGATTATATACATATGTTTTTATGTTATGATTATATACACATGTTTTTATGTTATGATTATATACATATGTTTTTATGTTATGATTATATACACATGTTTATATGTTATGATTATATACATATGTTTTTATGTTATGATTATATACATATGTTTTTACGTTATATTTTTATACATGTTATATTCATATACATGTTTTTTATTAAATCTTTCACTTAATTATTCCTTCACCAATATGCATACTGTATGGGGTAATCTGGTTAGAATACAATAACTATTGCTTGAGGTGGATCTGGTTAGCGATTTCTTTTTCCACTTTCATTCATTCAATCCCTTCAAGACCTTCCCAATGTTGATACATTCTTGGTATAAGTTACTTTTTTTGTTTAAAAAAAAAACGTTTTCCCAGCATAAATAGTTTTTATTTGCCACAAATGTATCCTCCACATTTCAAAACTCCCTTTTGCTACCGTGTCACAAAGCCATTTCGGGTCTCGGAGGATGAGAAGGCTTAGGGCTTGAATGGGAGGATTACTGCGACATCAGTCAGCATCCGCAACATGCCAGGAAAGCAATAATTCATATGTATACAACACAAAACAAACACGAATACTATTATAGTGGCATTAACCCCGTAGAGTTTCGAGGCTAATATGTACGAACATTTTTTTCGGTTTTTTGCATGCAATATTAGTTCTGCGACCATGCAGCTTCAATAAATTCCAGCTCTGCGACAAATTTTAACGAGTGGCTGAAAAGGAAGGCAATTATTTTTGTCTCTGTTGGAGTTATTGCCTTTTCCATTTCGAGAGCCACCTTTTGATTCTGTACTTTTTCTTTTGGTTTTTCAAAACTACTTTTATTTACTGCTTTCTTATTTTGATTGACTCATTTTCAAATGGGTTTTTATTTATTTTTCACAATTGTTTTGGCGTTGTATTTATTTTCTTTTTTTACTTTGTTGTTCTTTTTATTTATTCCTATCATTCATTAAAAAAATTTGAATGCATTCTTATGAGCTTGTAAATATTATTTTTTTTTTTTGACTTTCAAATATTTTTTTATGATTTTGTAAACCTTTATTTGATTTTTTACAGTTTTTTGCTTAGTTATTTATTCTTAATTCTTTTTAAATCTTTTTGAGTTTAAATTTATTCTTTTATTAGTTTTTTTAATTAATGAAACGCCAAACTATGAAAACCACCTACCTCCATCGTTGAAAAGTTCACAATTCATTTCCATTAAACTTCTGCCTTTAACGATTTTTTAAAATTTAGATTTTTGAAAAAAAGAAAGCGTACTGATATCTTTACTACAGTTTTCATATCATCACATCTCATGATTGCACAAGAGTGATGGTGCTCTATGAAATACATTATTTTCAATAAATTGAAAATAATACATAATGATAATAACAAAAGTGATAATAATAATAATAATTATTATTGTTATTATTATATAAAAATAACCAATTTAAAGCGATAATAATAATAATAAATAAAATCAGGCAGGTATGGCGGATCTGTACACAAATGATGCGGGTGATGGTTCAAATGGCAAACTTTCTTCTCGACTTCTCCTTCTGCAGGAATGAAGAAAGAATATATATAAATATAAATATAAATATAAATAAATAAATAAATATATATATATATATGATACTGATAGTTATTGACCCAAACGTGTAAGAAGAGAGTTCTGGAGCGTTACCTTTCGAATGAAGATATACTCTCCAAATTTGGAGTCGAAGGTTCCATTCTGCAGGGAACGCAGGAAGAGTGTGAATCGAGGCCCCAACTCTTGTAGACCCACCTTCTTCATGTTCCTGAACTGGTATCTGCTCAGAAATCGAGAATAATGATGATGATGATGATGATGATAATGATGATAATAATAATAATAATAATAATAATAATAATAATAATAATAATAATAATAATAATAATAATAATAATAATAATAATAATAATAATAATAATAATGATAATAATAACTATAATAATAATAATAATAATAATAATAATAGTAGTAATAATAATAATAAAAACAATAGTAATAATAAGAATGATAATGATAATGATGATGATGATAAAGATGAAGAGAAAATGACAAAAATAATAACATAAAATGAAATAAGAAAAAACAATAATAATAATAATAATAATAATGATGAATTTAACTTTTAAAACGCCAAGAACCTGAGGCGAATGGAACAAAACAAACCAAAACGCCTTAAATCTCATACGTCCATTTCGTCATAATATCTTCTTTCAGTCTCTTAATTTCCACTTTACATCTCATTTCAATGAAAGTGAGAGCGCCTCTGCCCACCAGTTCAATGACACGAACGCAGCACAATCAAGCTCTCTTGGAGCGTATGCAATCAGCGCTATAGAAATACTTTGGTCAGATAAAAATAGAACCTGTGTTGTCGGAAGAAGATGTAGTCTCTTTGGTTATGAAAGGTGACGGCCCTTCTGGCGTGGTAATCGGCCCTCCGAGGGTACAAGGTGGCAAAGAGTCTGCGGGAGGTAGAGGTGAAGAGAGCGAATTTAGATGAGATGATGTGAGACGAGATGAGGTGGGATGCATTGAAACGGTGTCTGCGATAACTGCTGAATTCTTTGGCTTTGAAGTTTGACGAACCAGTTTCACTGACCTGCCAATCACGTCTCCAGTGGTGGTGGTGAAGTTGTTGAGTATAAGTTCCGGAAGGTGGTCGGTGTGCTCACCACTGTTCTATGCATGAATTGGAAAGTTAGTGATTATGATTATAAATAGAAAGATGAAGCACACAGCAGAATAATTTAAAAAGTCTCATTTTTATGCTGACGCTAATGTAAATCAAACTTTTACCTTGATTTCTTTGGCGAAAACGACATTAGAAAGCTTGAAAGTGGCAGTAGGTCCTTCAGGCAGGTGTGAGATGATCATTCCATCTGTAAGAAGGATAGAAGAAGTTGTGAGGGTGTCCAACTACATGGAGTTGTGGCCACAGACTTGGAACTTTGTGGTCTTCGTTGATGACCACCAGGGCATTGAAGCCCTTGGCAATGGCTTGTTTGGTGATGTCCTTGAGGTCTAAGCCACGCCTGTAGAGCACAACACTGTGAGGTATGCTCTTTTTCAACTCCTTGCAAAACTTGTTGGTTCGCTGGAGAAAGAATGAAAGATAATTAATTAATTAATTAATTAATTAATTAATTAATTAATTAATTAATTAATTAATTAATTAATTAATTAAATGCACTTATACCTCATGCTACGCTCGCCATGGCGTGCCAATTTCCAGTTGAGTTTTCGAAACGTTGAATCAGTATGAAGTAACATCTTTTTACTAATTATTTTCACATACTTCAATGTCAACTTGCTTCAGCATTGTCATTTCATCCACCAAAACATCCAAACGTTGAAACAGCACAACTCAAATATCGCCTTTTCCTCCACAACGACAATTTTTGGACTCAGAATCGTCAATTTAATGCAATAAAGAATGAATCAGAAGGCTTGGCTGCACCAACAAACTAGATCACTACCTGCACCCTTCATCACAAGCTGTATGCTTCAACACCAATCTAGCAACAACGAGAAACTGACAATTTTACTTTCAATTCTCACTTTCCTTCAACATTCATTTCCCAGCACCAATGAGGAAACTAACATTCCTTGTTTTAATTCTCAACCCTTCAGGTTTGCTAACATTGTATTGTCTAGTACTTGTGACTATTGCTTTAGTGACTTGATTGGGGTGCCTCAGTTGCTTGCCTTGGTGCTAACTGACATTTCATTTTTATTCCAGAATGATTAAGATGATGACGATGATGACCATCATTATTCTCATCATTCTCATCTTTCTCATCATCATCATCATCATCATTATCATCATCATCATCATCATCACCATCATCATCATCATCACACCGATGGAACAACCTAACATTGTATTGTTTAGTACTTGTGACTTGATTGAGGCATCTCAGTTGTTTGCCTTGGCTTTTTATAACTGACATATAATTTCATTTTATGAATAAAGTTTCATTTCATTTTATAAATTGAATAAATAAAATATAATAGTTGAATATTTATAGAATGAATGTGTTTCCTGACCAGTATACTGCTTCTTTCTCACTTCCCACCATACCACTACCTCATATCTCCCAAGACACCCTGCTCACTGCTTTGGGTCGGTCAGTGGTGGTGATGAGAACTTTGGCATCAGTACCCTCCTTGAGGTGCTTTCCCAAGCTGTCATTCTCCAACTCCATACGAATCTATGGAGTTATCATAGTAATAGCAGTATTAATCTAATCTAATAAAAAATTGACCAGCGCTGGTTAAATTTTCAATTTTCATTTATAAGTTCAAAAGCACTCAGTTTGGAAGCATTGGAACATAATTGGATAGTACAAAGTAATAAATTTAAAACAGCATACTCACTTCATCATCAGATTCTGTGATACGTGTTTCATCATAAATCCTGGTGTTCTCAATGGTGCGAGGAATTCCTTTCGGACAAGCCTGTAAACATCAATGCATGATAAGGCTATGTCCTGTGGTATTATTAATAAAATCAATTTTCAAAACCTCTTCTCCAAGTTCCTTTCTTATTTTTTCTTTTTCTTCTTTGCGAGCCTTTTTCTCCTTTGAATGTTTCATGATAACTTAATTTAATATTTAAGTACATTTCAATTGACAACATGTTCATGTGGAATTGTCAATTCTACCTTAGACTTGAAAGCTTTGAGTTTGAGAAAGGCTTCAGTTCTCCGTTGTTTGTTTTTGATTTTGCTGATATCTCTGATTCTCAAAGCATCCCTCACTTTTGTTTTTTTTTCTCCCTTTGAATCACTATCTTTTATTTTTTTTTTTTTATTGACTGTTTTTATATTTTCTTTCGGGGCCATCTTATCCTTTTAGAATGAAAGGCGAAACCACGAAGAGCTCCAAAAGAATGAACGATATTATATGAAGAGAAATCACTTAAAAAACTTTGTGGTAGTGCGTTTAATTACAAACAATTTTTAATTTATATGAAACCTGAATAATGTTTTTTTCAAATTGCATCCGATAAAATTGAAATGTTTTTATAAAAAATCTATTACTTTTCTACTTCGTTTCCGTAAAGCCCTTGAAACTATTTTTTTCATAGTCTTTATTCAAGCCAACCCAGACAAACGCCGAAAATGGCACACAACATGGTGAACAATTCAAATGAAAAAAACATTGAAATCAACATTAATTGAATGTCATAATAACTTTCATTTGTCTGTTACAAAAAATTAAAAAAATTACTATAGAATCCAAATTATGAATCTCAAAAATTTAGAATTAAATCAGTGTATATAGAATGACTATGAAAGAATTTGAGATTTTTATATGCATACCTTCCATTTCTTCATAATATGAGACTTTAACATTTCCTACAACAACAAATCTAACATTTATTCATCGCAACTAGACAACTTTCTTGACCTTAAGTTCAAGTTCTAGAATGGGCAGCTTAACTAAAGTATAGACGCTGTTCTAGAGTACCTAGTCCTCTAGTAGCCTACAGCGAGTAAAACCGTTTCCATGAGAGCGCCTTTGAGCATAGTGCTAAAGGGCGCGTTACAAATGTCTTGATTAGATTAATTATATCCAATATCTATTGAAAAAGGTCTCATGCTACATGTTATGAAAGATGGCGACCACAATAAGAGAACAAAAACCTTTAACACTAGTTGAAGCATGGGAAAAGTGGAAATATGGAAAAAAATGTTCAAGCATGAGAAGGATGAACGATGGTATTGCATATTAAACGAATATAGTGATTTTCATAACATTAATGTGAGCAAAGAACCATTCCTCCTAACACATTAGTCTCCAACAAGTACTGCATGTAAGGTTTCAAAGTGCGCAAGAAAAGCCGTTTGCTGTCCGTTACTTTAATTTGTTTTTTCAAGGCATCTATCTGGATTTGATGTGAAAAAGACTATAATAAAATTATTGTTTTTTCTGGTCACGAAGATTTTGAAAATATTTTTAAAAATGGCACAGTTTGCCATTTTTTCGTCTAAAATGCAGGCATTACAGTGGAGTCGTCAAGCAATGGATACATAGATACTGTTTGCCAATTCACTCAACAAGAGAGCAAGCAAGCGTTAGAAGGCATTGCAAGTGATTCATATCAGCTAGCTATTGAGAAATGTTTCATGATATAAAAAATGTTACAAAGAAAAAAAGTGAAACAAAAGAACAAAGATGAATTAACCAAAACTGTAATGCCATGAGAAATTTAAGTGTGGATTGAAAAAAAATAAACTAAAGAATTAAATAAACAAATCTCAGAAATTCATAACAGCTCATATTCGCATCAAATAAATACTATTTGCACTTTGCATATTATTATTTAGATAAATAAAAAAATGAATAATTTCTATAATGGAATTGCAAAATTATTAATTGATTGTTCCTCAGATATTAAAAATAATAATAAAGTGACACATAAAAACGATGAACCAGATAGCCTACAATTATCTGCTACCTTCAAGCGTGGAACGATTCGTCGTAATTCATTTCGTTGCTATAGCAACACGCTTAATTGTATTTTTCGATTAACTTTTTATTCATTTCCGAGCTTTGAAAGAATATTTTATTGGGCCTGTCTGTTTTATATTCAATGCCATGCTGGCTGGCCAGAATGCAAAAGGGGTTGATGACGTAACGATTATTTTAAAATTGCAATCATGATGTTTCATGACGAATTCAAAAAGTTTGAAACGAAAATTAAACTCAAAAATTTTTAAGCTGACGCTGGTACCTTGAAAAAGCCTCAAAGTCATAAAAACAACTCTTCTAACCTTGCATTTTGAGCTGACCATTTCGCTGAGAATCTTCAAAAATTAATCATTAATTATTATGATTTTCAAAAAGTATCAAGCGATTTTTGAATCAATATTATAGGGGTAGTGCTCAAAAAAGTTTTTTTTTCTTAATTAGCGCTTTTGAACGGTTATCAGCGCTATACAATGCCTTGATTTAGATTATTATAATTAATATTATATTAAATTATATTATTTTTTATTATATTATCTTACATTATATTATATATTATCATAATTCTTTATTTGATATTATATTCATAATAATATAACAAGAACATTTGTGTATTTCTCCATGGAAGTTTTTGAATGGGTTCCCTGCTCAGACGTCCGAACGAAACATCACTAATCTTCGATGGAAATATGTTTAAAAATGGTGCTCCATGCATGAATGGAGTTTTTATTCATGACTTTATTCACTCAACTTCAGACAAACGCTGAAGGTGGTACGAGGCATAGCGATTAGTCGAACTGAGAGAAAACCGTCAGATTTACAAGAAAATTTGTCATTTTTTCTCATAGTCTTTTTTGAAAGGAAACTAGACAGACGCTGGAAATGGTACAGAGCATGGCGAACAATCGAAATAACAAAAATAATTCAATCGACAATAACTGAATTTTATAAAAACTGTCAATTGTCAATTGCAAAGAATCGAAAATTGACTTTAGAGTCAAATTGATGAATTTCAAGAAGTGAGAATTAAATCATAATTTATATTGAAAAATGTTCTGTCAAATAAACCAAAACTGTAATGTTAATCTAATCTAATCAAGTCATTTGTATAGCGCTAATCAACAATGTTCAAGAGCGCTCAATGTTAATGTTAAATGATAAAAAATCAAAATAAAAGAACAACCAGCAAAAACTATAACTCTTAGATAAATAAACTACGTTATACCTATTATTTGATAAACTCAATTTTAAATAGTTAACAAAATAGTTTAAATAAAGTAATTTGAAGAAACGGACAGCAAATGGCTGTATAAGATTTCGCGCAATCAGGCGATTTTCAGGTATGAAGTATTGAAATTGACGTTACATTTTCAACCGGAAGTGGTGATAAATTTTTAAAAGTAGTTAAAATTCGTATTTGATTATGATTTTCATTTAATTGAGCTCTGAAACAACACCAATGCATCTTTCTCGAACACGCCATTTTGTTTCAGAATGGGAAATCCCTTTTAGGACTGATTTATATTGTGAGCCATTTTGGCCTTCTTTTTCTCTATATTATCGACGTCTGGGATAATACACGCACATGCGAGTGCTTGAAAAGCCAGAAAATATATTGCTTGAAAAAAAAACGGATAAGCGTCAAAACTATTAAAAAAATAATAAAAACAAAAAAAATTAAAAATTAAAATGAAAAAATTAATACTAATTAGAAAAACGAAGGGTAATGATATCGAAAAAACACAGAGCGAAAGAAGAATGAATAAAATATATATGAAAAAGAGAGCGGAGAGGGAAGGAGGAGAAAGAATGAAAGAGAAGGAGGGGGAGAAGAGAGAATGAAAAAGAGAGGAGAAGAGAGAGAGAATGAAAGAGAGAGGAGAAGAGAGAGAGAATGGAAGAGAGGGGAAACAGTATCTATTGTCTTTATTAACCCAGAACCACTGTGTCTAATTAAATTCCCGTGTCTGTGGGCTGATAAGTTTTTGAGCGGTCTTTCAAATAAGGCACCATCGCATCGTCGTCTTTTCGAGTTGAGGAAATGTCTGTGTGAAGGTCTCGCCAACAGATTAAAGGAGGTCTTGCTAACCTACTAACAGGCATACAAACCTTAAAACATACATTTACATACATGCATACATAAATATAAAATACATGCACATGCTTAAATAAACAGCTTAAAGTTGCAAATAAAAAAAGTGAACAGTCATTGTTTAATCATTTGAATATTTAAAAATTGCTAAGCGCTACAGAAGCGTATTTAAGGTTACACTAGAAATCATTTCAAAAGCACTCGGAGGCCATAAAGGGCGCCAGGACGTAAAGATGATGAATAAACTATTGTGACAAGCATCTCAAGAAGCGTATATTGCTCTGAAACATTCCGGAAGATCGTTTGAAGTTAAAAAATTAAAATAAAATAAATAAATAAAAAAATAAATAAATTTGAAAATGAATGAAAGACTTATTGGAATGTTTGAAATTGAAAGATTCAATTAAGAATAATTTATTGAGAATTAAAATTGTCAAAATAGCAAATTAACTTGTTTGAATCTAAAACGTGCATATAAACGGAATAATAATGTGATTACTGAAACATTCGAAAAAGACTTAATAAATAAATTAATTAATTAAATGATGATCAAAAAATATTAAATAAATACTGAATAAATGCTAAAAAATACTAAATAAATACAAAAAAATACTGAAAAAAATACAAAAAAATACAAAATAAATACCAGAAAATACTGAATAAATACCAAAAATGCTAAACAAATACAAAATAATACTAAATAAATACAAAAAATACTGAACAAATACCAGAAAATACTAAATAAATACTGAATGAATATTCAAGTCACAACGGAGACATGCATATTGATGAAGAGATGCAGTAACGAGCAGACATGCGGCTTCAAAGACTCTATAAAGGCTCCACCTTATTACGCCACATTCGCCATTCGAGTGTCGTTGCCCCTAATTGCATCGCGAACTCTGCAAATCCGCACTGGTGGTGATAGAACTTTTGAAGAAGTGGTTTTTATAATTATTAATATTAATTAAAATATTGATTAATTGTTGATAGTGTTGATGAAACATCCGAAAGTTGCTTCAATGTTTAGAGCTAAAAAGGCACGGACACAACGGATATATGACTCAAGCCTCAACAGAAAGCACCACATGCCGCCACTCGTCTGCAAAGCCTCTCCCCCCTTCATCCTCTTCTTCATCATCCTCCTCTTTTTCCTCCTCTCCATGGATCATGTTTTCAATCGAACCGAATTAACCTTTTTTGCTACCCGCCTTCTAACTCCTTCTGCTGTTGCTACAACCACTACCACTAGCACTGCTACCACTAACACCAGCACTGTTACCTCTACCATTCATAATTTTGATACTACTCCTAGTGCTTCTATTAATATCGCTACTACTACTACTACTACTACTACTACTACTACTACTACTACTACTACTACTACTACTACTACTACTACTACTACTGCTACTGCTACTTCTACTACTACTACTACTACTACTACTACTACTACTACTACTACTACTACTACTACTACTACTACTACTACTACTACTACTACTACTACTACTACTACTACTACTACTACTACTACTACTACTACTACTACTACTACTACTACTACTACTACTACTACTACTACTACTACTACTACTACTACTACTACTACTACTACTACTACTACTACTACTACTACTACTACTACTACTACTACTACTACTACTACTACTACTACTACTACTACTACTACTACTACTACTACTACTACTACTACTACTACTACTACTACTACTACTACTACTACTACTACTACTACTACTACTACTACTACTACTACTACTACTACTACTACTACTACTACTACTACTACTACTACTACTACTACTACTACTACTACTACTACTACTACTACTACTACTACTACTACTACTACTACTACTACTACTACTACTACTACTACTACTACTACTACTACTACTACTACTACTACTACTACTACTACTACTACTACTACTACTACTACTACTACTACTACTACTACTACTACTACTACTACTACTACTACTACTACTACTACTGCTACCACTATTTCTATAACTACTTCTATAACAAAAACATCAATTAAAACTGCTGCAACTACTATCACAACGACATTCACTAAAATAAACTTTACTTCCACTATAACCTCTATAACGAACAATACTACGAAAATGGTGACCAAGACAGAGCGTTCGAGTCCAGTTCTGCCACCCACTAATGTCACTATACCAACTTATTCAGCCTCAAAAAATTCTATCAGTGATGCTTTAAGCTATGCTCAAGCCACGGCTGCTGACGCAAGACACGTGATTTTCGAGTGGGAGAGAAAAGATAAATACCTCGTGAAGATAAAAGGAGACTTTTCTACTTTTCCAGGACAACTCAAAGACCTCAGAGGTCATCAGGTGTTGCAGTTGCAACAACGATTCAAACAACAACAACAACGACAACAACAACAGCAACAACTTGAAAAACTGATGAAGCAGAATAAGAAAAAACTGCAGCCATCACTGCTGCGAAAACAACTACAACAGCTGCTGCAACAAGAGCAACAACAACAGCGGCAATATGAACAGCCAGCGCAAGAACATCAACAACTACAACAACAACAACAACAACAACAAAAACAACAACAACTACAACAACAACAACAACAACAACAACAACAAAATCAACTAAAAGAAACACAACACTCATATAAGAAACTTTTCACCCAAACAACAATTAACAACACATCTTTCTCAAAACACCAACTTTCCCAACCTCACGATACTCCTCCACTCCAACCAGCCCAAAACTCCAGCCAATGCAGGCGTCGACTGCCCTCCTGCCTCATCGTTGGTACCAGGAAGTCAGGGACACGAGCCTTGTTGGAGTTTCTATCCCTCCATCCCAAGGTAGTTGTGCCAAATCATTTCTGAGTTTAACTCGCATTTTTGACTTTCACTTTACCACATTGCATTACACCTTTAGAACTTTTTGGTGTGGTGTAGACCAAGAAAAGCTTTCGTGTTCTTCCCGAAGGCACTCCTCTGTATGGTTCCACCCTGCATGTGGTTGTTGCCTTCGGCGAGGAAGGTTTTCAGCCTTGCCTGAATAAATCTCTACTAACACGCCAAGGTGGTGGTGGCGAAGAAAGAGAGTCACTTCTTCGACAGCGACGAGAATTTCAACAAGGGACTCCGCTACTACCTCAATCTTATGCCACTTTCTAGGTATGGCGCTGTGTTTTATATATTTAAAAAACAATCAAAATAGAAAAAAATCTTTGTTTTCAATAAATTTATAAAAATACTTGAAAGTCAAAAAAATTTTTTTATATAATTTAAAAAAAATAAACTTATTATATTATTAATAAAAATTGATTAAAAATTAATTAAAACTTATTAATAACTTTCATAAGATACTTTATAAATTTATTAAAAACAATTTTTTTATTTCGTTTGTATTATAAGGTACTTGAAGCGAAAATAAACGCCCTTTACTTTCGAATATTAATTGAATTTTCTATTATAAAAAATTATTTTATATTTTTTAAATAGAAAATGCATTCAAAACATGACAAGTATTCAATTTCAGTTCCTTTTTTTGTTTTTATTTATTGAGTGCCACACTTTACAAACAAATCACTTGCCAGACCAGACCAGGTGACCATAGAGAAGACGCCGGCCTACTTCTTCTCGTACAAGGCTCCCGCCAGAATTCTCTACGCCACTAAGGCGGCCTTCTTGCAAGCCGTTGACGTGGGAAATTTCCAGAACGTTAAGTTCCTTTTGGTGGTCAGGAACCCTATCAGTAGGGCTTTGTCTGACTACGTCAAGGTGCTGAGAGCTTTTTAATAGATACTTATCAATGGGAGTTTCTTACCAAATAGTTAATGAAATCTTTTAATTGGAAATTTATAACTAATAAGTTATGATTGCAAGGTTATAATTGTCAACTGAAATTCTCAACAAAATGATGTTCGTATGAACGGACCAACAAACAAGGTGCTCAACTCGAAGAAAAAGTCAGGAGTGCGTTATCCGACCTTTGAGGAGTTGTCCACAGACCCCATCTCAGGCAACATCACCAGCGCCTACCGACCACTGCGCAGATCGCTCTACAGCCTGCAGCTCAACAACTGGCTCGGTTATTTCCCCATGAAAAGCATTCACGTGGTGGACAGTGCTCTGTTGGCAGATCAGCCCGCCAGTGAAATGGAAAAAGTGGAAAGGTTTTTGGGTCTTAAACGTTACCTGACTGCCGAAAGGTTTTCGTGGAATGCAGCCAGAGGCTTCTACTGCATGAGAAAGGACCCTGGTGACAAGAAGAACCGAACGTCGTGCAGACACCCTTCGAAAAAAAGACAAAAATTATCCGCCTCCAAAAGTTAGTAACAATTTTCAGTGCTGTGCGAATCCATACAACACAATACAATATGATGAAAGGCGATGAATTATAAGGTTAAGTGTTACCAGTGATGATAATATTTCGTAGAATTGGATTAATTGATAATCAAATCTAATCAAAAAATTTGTATATCGCTGATTATATACCGTTCAGGAGCACTCCTCTACGAACTGTTTGAATTATAAGGTTTTAAGAGCTTTAACGAAAATAAAGTCTAGATTTGGTGGAGGTAAAAGGGAAAAAGGCGTTTGAAAATTAAAAAAAACAATCGGATCAGAATCTAACCTTGATTAGTAGATAAATACAAAATATATTTATTAAATGTTCAATTTTTCATGATTTTTCATAAAAATGTTTTTTGAGCATTGAAACTACGAAAGGCCTTCATAGCTCTCTTCAATGGTACCACAGAGGTAAAATGTCTGTCAGAGAGCAAGGGTTTGCGCCACCCACACCTCGCATGGACTTTCATGCAGAAACTCAAGGTCTTTTTCGAGCCATTTAATCAACAGTTTTATCGCCTCACTGAAACCGCTTTCAATTGGTGACGGTGTTTGGGTGAGGATGGGGTGTGAGTGAGGATGGGGTGTGAGTGAGGATGGGGTGTGGGTGAGGATGGGGTGTGAGTGAGGATGGGGTGTGAGTGAGGATGGGGTGTGGGTGAGGATGGGGTGTGAGTGAGGATGGGGTGTGGGTGAGGATGGGGTGTGAGTGAGGATGGGGTGTGGGTGAGGATGGGGTGTGAGTGAGGATGGGGTGTGGGTGAGGATGGGGTGTGAGTGAGGATGGGGTGTGAGTGAGGATGGGGTGTGAGTGAGGATGGGGTGTGGGTGAGGATGGGGTGTGAGTGAGGATGGGGTGTGGGTGAGGATGGGGTGTGAGTGAGGATGGGGTGTGGGTGAGGATAGGGTGCTTGAGTGGAGAGATTGGGGTAAATAAAAGACTTTCGGAGAAAATTGTTTTTGGATGAAACAAATGGTTATTGGATCAGGAGGGTGGTGCATGGGCGATGTTCGAATGGTACTGTCGTTTAGACAAAGTAGAAAGCATTTGTATATGGTTCAGCCTTTTGTTTTAGTAATCTACCTTATGTCACGGCAGTCTCAACTGTTAATGACTGGACGAGTAACTATTAGGGATGTGACGAGATGTTATGAGTCGGCAATTCGTTGTGGGTTTATTTTTCGATTAATTTTCATAAAACTTTAATAAAATAAAATTTATCATTAGTAGATGGTGTAGTCTCATTGGTAGGGCTGTTTAACAAAGAGGTTTTCGCAAATTGAAATTTTAAGGTCAAAAGTTGAACATTTGTTTTCGCATCAAAACTCGAGTTTGAAATTTTATTTATTCGTTATAGGCACCTCGTGATTAAATGCTGCAATAAACTCAAAATCCGCAACCAATGTCAAGTGTGGATTTCGAAAATAAAAAATAAAAATGGAGTGTCTGAGATGGATGGATGACAAGGTGCGTAGTTATGAAGATGAGAAGATAATTGATGGAAAAAATTTCGGAATGATATTCAGAAGCATGAAGAATGGATAATTATGACAACATTACACTTGGCAATCTTGAAAGCATGACCGTTATATGCCAGAAATGACGGATGAGATGGAAATGAGTAATCGTTATGAAGCGGAGTTGAAAGAGGTTCAAAACCTGATTAAAAGGGCTTAGTCTAGGAGAAAATAATAACACGTAGTCACTTCAAGGCACGTTAATTAAAAAAATTCAAAAGTTCTTGGAACGATTTAAAACTTAATTCCGACAACCTAAATAATAAAAATAAAAATAAAAAATAAAAATGCAATAAATAAATAATAAAAATAAAAATGCAATAAATAAATAATAAAAATAAAAATGCAATAAATAAACTATCACAAAGCTGATACTCTTTATAAGAGTTCAGCTCAACACGCGGGAAAAGATGGAAGAAGAAGGAGGATGTAATGAAAGTTGGAATTTGTGTTGCGGAAGTTTCCAGAATCCTCCTACAACTCATTTTTGCCTGTTTGAAAATAATGAGATTATTCTCAACAATTTGAATAGGTGATTTCATCTTTATTATATCTTGACTTTGTTGATTAATATTTTATGTTAATTATTAAGCTTTTACTGTGTGATCGAACTACATAACCACTCAATACTCATTCATTCTGTAATTAGTATTTAATGACTGTTTAAAGATTCAATGACAGCACTTCTCGAACACACAAAGGAAACGTCAAAAGAGATCTTTGTAAGGTACAGAAGAAACCTTTGCAATGTACAGAAGAAACCCTTGTAAGGTACAGAAGAAACCCTTGTAAGGTACAGAAGAAACCCTTGTAAGGTACAGAAGAAACCCTTGTAAGGTACGGAAGAAACCCTTGTAAGGTACAGAAGAAACCCTTGTAAGGTACAGAAGAAACCCTTGCAAGGTACAGAAGAAACCCTTGTAAGGTACAGAAGAAACCCTTGTAAGGTACAGAAGAAACCCTTGTAAGGTACAGAAGAAACCCTTGTAAGGTACAGAAGAAACCCTTGTAAGGTACAGAAGAAACCCTTGTAAGGTACGGAAGAAACCCTTGTAAGGTACAGAAGAAACCCTTGTAAGGTACAGAAGAAACCCTTGCAAGGTACAGAAGAAACCCTTGTAAGGTACAGAAGAAACCCTTGTAAGGTACAGAAGAAACCCTTGTAAGGTACAGAAGAAACCCTTGCAAGGTACAGAAGATCACGAAAACTTGCAAACAAACTGCTCGCGACTTTGCAGATAATAGATGTACTGGATGTACTGGTAGAGACTCTCTCGGAACAGCCAGAGGGATTTCGGCAACACCCGTGCCATGTAGGAAGGAGGAAAAAGGCATTCGGCCTTACTACACCTAAATCTGCTTTCATTGAGTCAGCTTCGGATGAGATTCCGAGAAACAGGAGGAAATAGAAGGGAAGATTAGCTGAACAGTTCCAAGAGCTCTACTCGAGAGATATCAATATATCCGAACAAGAAGGCAAACAGTTGCAAGCGCTACCCGTTATGAATGAGATCGATCCTCCAAACTATAGAACAATTCAATAGAGCTACCGACTCTTTGACCTGTACAAAGATCCCAGATAATGAAGCCAGTCCTCTGAGAGAACAAAGGTCCAAGAAGAGTGTTTTCCACCGCCTGCATGAGCTGCCACTGCTGTGCTGGCAAGAAGGACCAGTCTCTCAAGACATGCGGGATGCCAGCCTTATAAAACTTCGCAAGAACAAAGACAACCGAAGTAACTGCCACAACTAACATGAGACATCCTTACTCGGTGTTGGAGGAAAGCATGCTCGTGTTATACTCAGAAAAGTCAAAGTCCTTGCAGCAAGAGTATAGTCTGAGACCCGGTGCGGCATTGAGGCAAGAGGATCAAGGATAGACTTTATCTTCCTGAGATAAATTAAAAAGGAATGACGCGAACAAAAGACCTCTTTACCTAGCCTTTGTAGGCTTCACAAAAGCCTTCGACATGGTCAGCAGAAATGGGCTCTTCGTCCTGCTCTTCGTCCTATCGGATGTCCTCCTGAACTCCTCAAACTCAAACGTGCTTTCCATGAAAGCACGCAAGGAAACATCAAGCAAAACGGTGCTTTTCTTGAGCCATTTCCAATCGAAGAGAACAAGAAAAGTGGTAATGTTATTTTTATCACGAAAAGCGGCTACGCTGGTTGGACCTGTGAGTCGTAAACAAGATGACAAACTGTCTAAAGACATTCTGTATGGGGAACTCGCGGATGGTGTTAAGACTATGGGAGGATCCCATCTCCTATATAGATTCAAGCACCACTTCAAAACATGTGGCATAGAAACAGTCAGCTGGGAGGTCTGCTGATCGGTGCTGGTGCAAGAAAGCACTCGGAGATGGTGTTCTAAGGAGAAAGATCGGAAGGAGGGAAAAGGGACGAAGAGGAAATAGCAAGAAGGAGAGGAAAAAGATACTATAAATTTGAAGGACTAAATATTATTCAGTAGCTACATATATATAACTACTTTCAGTTGTTTTAATTAATTAATTAATTAATTTTACTATCGTTATATTGTTCAATATTGAATCGTTCATAATGCATCAATAATCTTTTCTAGTTTGATTAGAGGCTCAGTGATAGGCAGAGCAGACTCACAGAGGGCAGGACAGCTGTCCACCTTCTCACTGGTCACCATGGCGGGTCCAGCACACGTGTACTTGGTGGTGCAGTCGTCATCGTACCACGTTTCCTTGAGCTATGGGCACAATTGTATGCATTGATATGCATGGATTTTTAATTATTCATCCTTAATAAGCATATTTTATAGTATTTTGAAAAATGATGGTTGTGTTACTTGATTCTTAAGCTAGTGAAGAAATACAGCTTATTCGATTCTACCAAACGCTCAGAATCAACCGCCATCTAGTCAACCATACACTCAGAATCAACCGCCATCTAGTCAACCATACACCCAGAATCAATCACCATCTAATCAACCATACGTAAAAGGTCAACCCCTATCTGATCAATCTAGTATATGATTTAATTACAATTAAACTTCAAAAGGTTGACCCACCTTACGGTCCAAGCCCTTGTTATCAACGCATGCGCATGCTAACACACTGATGCACTGGTCGTTATGGAGTACGTTACCAGGACCACAAGAACATGATTCATAAGTGTCAGGGAAGGTACATTTCACTTGTGCATCTGGGTCTCCACACGTTGGCACACAACTGGAAGAGGTGGAAGAAGTCAAACACTGTTCGGCTGGAGAGAGACACTTGCAGGCTGTGGTGGGAGAGTTGTTACTGGTAGTTTAGGGTTGAAAATTAAGTAATAACTTCAAGTAGTGACATCATGACTGATTTAAGTATTGACTTCATGAAATTTAATCAGATTTTATGTAAGAGATCATTTCAGCTCGAATATTTATTCAAAATAATGGAAAAAAAAGAGAAGGGCTAGAGACAGCAGTCTGAGTGCTTCCTCCAGTCCTTCATGGGGGAGCCGATGGATTGACACAAGTCGGCGAACATCTCAATGTTCTGACAGTATATCTGTGGGTTGTGGGCATTGTTTGTGAGGTACTTATGAAGGATGAATAGATTATCGGTACATATTCTATTATCATTATTATAAATGATGGATAACACCATTATTTCTTTATTACACAAGTATATTACCACTCTTACACTCCAACATTATCTAACTAAATAGCTTCTTTACGCAATCTCCACACTACATGAACAACACTGGACCCTACAGTAGTATACAACATTTTTTCACACCACACACCTTCCTTGCCCACTCCAAACCTGGGGCTTATCCTTGGAGCAGCTCTTAACATGGTCACTTGCACAGTCAATTTCAAGCTGATCCACAATGAAGCTCTCCAACCTTGAAGCACATTCGCTCTTCTTGATTATAGAACAAATCTTGTCTGCTTCTTCGTTCGTTTCTGGTTTTTCTGGCTTTTCTGGCTCGCAAGACCTGTGTTTGAAAATTTAGGTGCTGAGTGGTGCTGTTGGGTGGATTTGAAGTGGCGTGGTTGGAATATTAATGTGGGGGTAATGTGGTCAGTATAGTGAAGCGGTGGTATTGAGACTGGCGTGAGATGAGGCAATTGGGCGTTAAGCAACAAACTTATTAGTTTATTTTATTTTTTACAGCCTACGTCAATTTTATTCATTGTTAATTACGCATATAAGCATTTTTTATATGATTTGAAATTTTAAAAAGTTATTTTTTCAAAGTTATTTCTCACTCTCCAATGTCTCTTTCTGGATCATCATCCACCACGTAACTCAGGCCTATCAGGTTTCCACGATCGGGCTCCTCTGGAAAAAATAATTTCACTTTTAACAGAGTTTGAAAAATAAAATTAACTAAAAAAATGTTGAAAACATAAGTTCTTATTGAAATAAGAATCAACCTACAAAAAAAATTGATATTCAAAACTTTGAAAAATTAAAAAATTCATTTTTTATAACTTAAATAACAATATCAACTAAACAATAAATTAATGCTCAGACGAACTTTCAACATTTCTCTGTTCTTTGGTGACGTAGTCATTGGCAACACTGCCGTCAAAGTTGCCGCAGAAGCCGACCAAATTTTGAACGTCAGCTGTCAAAGCCACTTCAGCTACCCAACTCCTGGTGAGGGAGACAACCAACCCGAACTCAGCCTCATACACCACTCTACGGTTGGCGTAGAATATCTTGAAATACTTTTCTCTTACAGGCAAGTTGTTCACTTGAACACCGTTGACCTGATATGGTGGTGGTGGTGGTGGTGTGGTGGTGGTGGTGGTGGTGGTGGTGGTGGTGGTGGTGGTGGTGGTGGTGGTGGTGGTGGTGGTGGTGGTGGTGGTAGTGGCGGTGATAGTAGTGGCGGTGATAGTAATGATACGGAAAAGTAGAGAATGGAATAACAAGGGTCGTGAAAAGGTATCAGTTTAAATTGGGAAGACGAGTAGCTTTGGTGTTGCTGAAGATGCTGAATTAATAGCAATAGATGGGGTGGTGGCGGTAGGTTGTGTTCAGTGACATAGTAACACTGAGGATGACTCGCAAGCAATTTCGAAGAGCACTCACAGCAACCACCAGCAGGTTCCTTCCTTTCACCTCCCTCTTCTGCAGCCTCACCACGTGACCAGCGTACACAACTTCCATATACACAACAAAGTAGAAGTCATGACGCTTTTCGTATCTCGTGTACACCTGAGTGCGGTCGTAGTGTCTGGAAATTCTGCCTTTGAAAAACTTTTTTTCCACTTTATAGCTATTTCTACTTCCCCTTTTCTTATTACTCAGACCAATCCTACCAACAATCACACCACCGTTACATCATCAACACAACTTTTCATTCATAACCTCCATCAGCACCTCAACCACAACGTCTCCTATTGCCACCCACTTCATCACTCCAACCACTTCTACTACATCATACTTTAAAACTCAAACCTTAATATTTTTAACCTCGTATTTAGCAATTAAATGAAAAAAAATGCATGAACTTATTAATTAATTAATTAATTAGTTGATTAAAAATGATTGTTAATTTATTAACTTGGTATTTCATGTTGTTAGGATCTGTGGAAGAAACCAGCAGGAACTTGCAAGTGCTCTTGAAGTCCAAAGCAGCCCAGTCAAAGGTTTTGGCGTGTCCATTTCCATGTAGGGTGCATGTCTTTGTCTCTGTGGTGTGGTGTGGTGTGGTGTGGTGTGTTGTGCTGTGGTGTGGTGTGGTGTAGTATGGTGTGGTATGGTGTGGTGTGTTTTGGTGTGGTGTAGTGTGGTGTGGTATGGTGTGGTGTGGTGTTGTGTGGTGTGGTGTGGTGTGGTGTGGTGTGGTGTGGTGTGGTGTGGTGTGGTGTGGTGTGGTGTGGTGTGGTGTGGTGTGGTGTGGTGTGATGTGGAGTGGTGTGGTGTATATAGACATTATGAAGAAGATCGTGTTTGTAAATGTGATGCGGGGAGTTGATAGAATGGCAGGAAAAAGTAAAGATTAAAACCGAAACAGTGTTCAATATTGTTTTCACTCAAAAAAGAATTTCAAATGACAAGTTATTTTGATTTAGACAAACAAAATCACAAAAACAATCATATTATGAAACCCACTGATTTCGCAGTTTCTGCCATAGAAGCCTGCCCTGCAAATGCACTTGTATGACCCCTGTCCAAGTTCTTCGCACTTGCCGTAGTTGTGGCAGGGTGGTTTCGGGTAGCAAACTGGAAAGGAAAGATGGGTATGAAACGAATGAAAAATGTCGTTTTGATCAAATCTAATCTAATCATTTGTATTGCGCGGATTTCACACTGGTTAAAGCTCGTTGATGAAATATCGTTGATGGAGATGGTTTGTTTGGTAGGAAATGCATGGTATCAGGCTCTACGCAGGAACAAAAAATAACAATCACCACGCAAACCTACAAAACGCATCATACAAACAAACCTCACCAAACAAAACCGCACAAACACACTTCGCCATACAAAACTACACAAACGCCAAAAAACACCCCACACAAACACCACAAAAACACACATCACTCTACGAAACCACACAAACACCACCCCAGGCACACATTAACACCACACAAGATCACATAAACACACCAGAGCACACTCCAGCATTGCATTGCATGTTCTTGGGACATGTGTAGGCTTTCTTGGAGATTTTGTGGGTGGGTTCGCAAGTGAAGCTCTCTAGGCAATCATTGCTTAGCCATGTCTTTCCCAGCTGGTGGAGGTGTGTTGAGGGGTGTGAAGGTGTGGAGGGGTATGGGATGGTTGAAGGGTGTGAAGGTGTTGAGAGGTATTAGATGGTTGAGGGGTGTGAAGGTGTGGAGGGGTATGGGATGGTTGAAGGGTGTGAAGGTGTTGAGAGGTATTAGATGGTTGAGGGGTGTGAAGGTGTTGAGAGGTATGGGTTGGTTGAGGGGTGTAAGGGTGTTGAAGGGTGTTGGTTGGTTGAAGGGTGTTGGTTGGTTGAGGGGTGTTGGTTGGTTGAGGGGTGTTGGTTGGTTGAGGGGTGTTGGTTGGTTGAGGGGTGTTGGTTGGTTGAGGGGTGTGAGGGTGTTGAGGGGTGTTGGTTGGTTGAGGGGTGTTGGTTGGTTGAGGGGTGTTGGTTGGTTGAGGGGTGTTGGTTGGTTGAGGGATGTGAGGGTGTTGAGGGGTGTTGGTTGGTTGAGGGGTGTGAGGGTGTTGAGGGGTGTTGGTTGGTTGAGGGGTGTGGGGGTGTTGAGGGGTGTTGGTTGGTTGAGGGGTGTGTGAAATTCGACGTGATACTTTATACAGATAGATTCTATGGAATTCTCATTTGTTCATACAAACTTATAATAATAATAATGATAATAATAATAATAATAATAATAATAATAATAATAATAATAATAATAATAATAATAATAATAATAATAATAATAATAATAATAATAATAATAATAATAATAATAATAATAATAATAATAATAATAATAATAATAATAATAATAATAATAATAATAATAATAATAATAATAATAATAATAATAATAATAATAATAATAATAATAATAATAATAATAATAATAATAATAATAATAATAATAATAATAATAATAATAATAATAATAATAATAATAATAATAATAATAATAATAATAATAATAATAATAATAATAATAATAATAATAATAATAATAATAATAATAATAATAATAATAATAATAATAATAATAATAATAATAATAATAATAATAATAATAATAATAATAATAACAATAAAATAACAAAAAAATTAATAAAAATAATAATTATAGAAGGAATGCTGAAAGTGGACTTTTCATCCTCAGACGTAGTGATAATGGGACTGAATTGTGAAAATCCAAATGATAAAACTCAAGCCTTTTTTAATTCAAACAGGTTTGAATCAAATCTATAGCAATAGATAAGATTAAAATGTGAACAGAATATTTCTTGCAACTAAAAAACGGCAGCTTCACACACCTCGTACGACCTGCCATCCTGCTCGGAGACGCAACCACACTCGTCCAGGTCTACACACCTGCCCTTGAAGAGCATTTGGCCTGCCTTGGAGCACTCGCATACGTCCCTGGAGTTTGGAAGCTTGCACGTACCATTGTTCTTTCTTTAGGGGGGATTAACTTGGTTGTGAATACCGAAAGCTAATGGGAGTAATGTATAAGGGATGAATAATGTGGAGTGTGCCTTTTAAACGCCTTAAAAGTGTTTTGATTGGATCATTAATGAACAGAATGAATGAAATACGAAAATCTATTGAAGATACGAAAAATATAGTAAAACAAAATGAAGAGAGCTGAGCAAGATAACTGCATTATGTAGAAACTTAAAAATATTTACATTTCAAAAAAAACCTCACAATATAAAGCCATTTCGTGGAGTCACGATGGAGAATGCAATGGTGGGAAACACGATGGAAAGATACAATAATAAAAAAAACACTGGCAAAGACCTGCTCTCTTCGGTGGTTCTGATGATTGAGAAGGTGGCGGGGGATGGATTGGGGCACGTGGGAGCACAGGATGATGCATCGGACACACACACCATGTTGCTGTTGTCGCAACTGCACGCTGTTGTAGTGAAAGTGGTCGGAGACGTGATTGGAGATGTGATGATGGTGGTTTTGGAGTGTTAGGGATGAGAAAAGCGAGATTATTTGCGGTGTGATGATGACGGAGATGCTTTTGATGGCGGTGGTTTTGGGCGCCAACATGTTCACAAAAATGAAAATCTAACGACAGTCGAAGAGTTGTCTCCATCCAGAGAGCGTCCTTTCATCCACTCTAGTGGTTCTGCACTCTTCCACATAAGCGGCCACTACCTTGCATGCCACAGTAGTGAGGCATTTGGAACCGAATGACTGCATACAGGCTCGTTGAAAGAACTCAACAGTTTTGGAGGGGAGTTTTTCATTGCACTCTGGAAGAAAGAATTGGTTGGAGGAAGACTTTCCAACAAGTTGCATGCACTTCTGCAAGCCCTTCTCGCACGAGGGTTCGGGTCCTTCGATCTCACAGACGCTGAGGTGCGGTGGAAAGAGAAGATGGGGTTATGAAACTCTGGAACGAAAATTATTTTAAACTTTTAAAAGTCTGAAGACTTTTTTAATTTTTTTTATGCATCATCCATGCCTCCTTCGCATCCCCCATTCATCTTCCATTCACCTTTTTCACCCCCACGCCTTTTCCTTGCATCTTCTATGCATCCTCTATGCATCCTCTATGCATCCTCCATGCATCCTCCATGCATCCTCCATGCATTCTCATGCATCCTTCATGCATCCTCCATGCATTCTCATGCATCCTTCATGCATCCTCCATGCATCTTTCATGCACCCTTCATGCATCCTCCATGCATCCTCCATGCATCCTCCATGCATTCTCATGCATTCTCCATGCATCTTCCATGCATCCTCATTAAAAATCTCCACACACCCCACCACTTCATCATTCTACTCACAGGTCTTCGTCCTTCTTGATAGAATACGACGCTCCGACCAGGGCTCCGGGATTGCTACTGCTCGACACATCCTCGTTCGAGGCCGTCACGTAGTCGTTTTCTTCGTGGTTGTCGTAGTTTCCACAGAAGCCCTTCATCTCGAGTTGGAGTTGGTAAGGCACTCTCACGTACACGGTGCCCTGAAGGCCTATGCCTACCAGGGCAACTCTTGTGTCCATGCCCAGCACCACTTCCACGCTGCTACCGTGGTACTGCACCGTCACGTTGGACCGCGTGTAAGGGACCTCCACGTTAACACCATTCACCTGTGTTCAATGAAGATGTAACAAAGCGCCTTTGAGCACTTTGCCAAGGGCGCGTTACAAATGACTTGATTAGATTGAATTGGATTAAGAAAGAATAATTTTGATGAAACTATTAGTTTTATTTTGATTTTTTGTTGTTGAAGTTTTATGTTATTCAAATTAAAGTTTTCAAATTTACTTTTGGTTCTCTAAATATAAATGAAAGCATCAATTCAAGCTCACATAGACTCCAACGATGGGCTTATAGCTCTGGTACTCATTGGTTAGTTTGATTGTCAGCCGATTCCATGTCACTTCAACCACTTGTTTCGAGAATATTCCTTCAATGTCAAGGTTGTTGGTCACGATCACTCTCATCAAGTGGCCGAGTAGTTTGAGCTCTGTCAGCAAGAAGGGACATTGGCTCTTGAAGGAGAGGTGAGCGTGGTCGAATGTGGTGCAGTGGAAGTTACCCACACATTTGCAGGTGCTCGTTTGGAACTCTGATGTGTTGGACGTAGCACGTTTTTGTAAAGTTAGACTAGTGTTGCAATGATGAAGAGCTATTACTCAACATATTAACCGATTAACTGGCAGTTTTAGCTATTCAAAAACGTCAACCCCTCATGCACAAAAAGCATTTTCTTACTGAAGTAACACTACTTCAGTTTTTCCGTCTCCACATGCACATTCATCTAAACATGTATTCACTCATCCACCTTTCTACTCATCCACCCATCCACTCATCCACCCTTCCACTCATCCACCCATACACTCATCCACCCTTCCACTCATTCGCCGTTTCACTCTTTCACTCATCCATGCATTCAGTCACTCATTCTTCTATCCAATCACTCCCTAACTTACTCACCACAGCTGCTGATAGAGTCGGTAAAAGGTCGCTGAATTTTCTCAATCAAAGCAAGCTTTTCAACCAAAAAGTAGTCCCAGTTTTCCTGATAAAAAAAGATTGTATTAGTGAAGTGGTTGAAACAGTAGTCAGTATTAATAATGATCACTCCATTCTAGAACCAATGAAGCACCTTGTGAGGCCTTGCAGAGATGAGAGGCAGCATTTGCACGTACTTTTCATCCTCTGTTAGTCCCAGTACTATAGTTCTCACACCGAGCAGTCTGTCGTGTGTGCGTAGAATTCATCGTCAAATCCTCCATCCACTGAAAACATAGACTCATTGTAAACGTCAGCAACACAAATGTCGAAGCCGTAAAGTTGAGTAACTATCCAACTAATATAGGATTTACATTTCCTCTTCTGTGGATTCTCGAAGGGTCAAATAATAACTTCCGCGTTCAACCTTCTCATCACGTATCAACACAACTTCTTCAAACACCCACATCACACAGCCATGCTTTCCAAAACCACGTTAAAATCCTCTCACAACTCTAACCTCCCTACTCCATCAACCCCACCTTAGTTGATAGATCTCGTAGTTAAGGATGTGGTACTTCTCATCAAAGCCTGGCCTGTTGCCTCCAGTGACAAAAACCAAGAAGCTGGGTACAAGTCCTCGTTTGCCTGTGCAGATGAAGCGTTCGAAGATATCCCTCCTAGCCACGGTGAGGGCGTGCCAAATGTTTGAAATCCCTCCCACGCATTTGAGGTTTTTGAATGAGTCCAGCAAGGCTTTCTTGGTGTAGAATCTGGGGAGAGAGGAGGGATGGGGGGGTTTGAATTTGTTTCTGAGAAGCAGTCATATGTGGTAGCAGAAAAGCGAAATTTAGTGATGTCATTAGGTGTTAAAATATCTTCTTATTTAATTTAATCAGTACATTTGTAGCGCGACTTTTGACACTTTGTTCAATGGCGCTCATTAGGTGGCGATGAGTTAGTGTGTATAGCAGTGGAGTTGTTGGTGAAATGAAAATTCTTTTAAGCCACAAACAGTCAAACTAATTTCATAGTTTTTAGTTCATGTTCATTGACTTCTCACGTCACCGAAACAAACATCTGTTCCTCTTCCATCACCCCTCCAGTTTTTCCTCCATCACTCACTGTCCAAGATCGAAGACCACTCTGGCATCAGTGGAGTACTTCACCAGACCCAGTCTGGTTTTGTTCTTGGAAATGTCAACAATTTTGATGACGTCAGTGATCATTTCTAAGATCATGGGCCATGCAGAGGTGGTGGGCTTGCTGCCACAGATGTTTGATGATTCGTCCACCATTATGAGGATGTCTTTGGGACTGTCACAACCTGGTGAGAAGAGAAGAAGGAAGAGTAAAAGAAGGGAAAGAAAAAAGAAGAAGAAGAAGAAGAAAAAGAAGAAGAAGAAGAAGAAGAAGAAGAAGAAGAAGAAGAAGGAGAAGAAGAAGAAGAAGAAGAAGAAGAAGGAGAAGAAGAAGAAGAAGGAGAAGAAGAAGAAGAAGAAGAAGAAGAAGAAGAAGAAGAAGAAGAAGAAGAAGAAGAAGAAGAAGAAGAAGAAGAAGATGAAGAAGAGTAGAAAGAAAAAAAAAGAGAGAACGAAAAGGATTAAAAGAAAAGGAAGGAAGATGAATAGCAGCAGCAACAGAAGAAGCAGAAAAATAGATCTGCGCTGATAGTGTAATGGTAAGCAAGCGGACCTTGAAAAGTGAGGCTTGAAGTTCGATTTCAGGCTAAGCTCAGGTTTGAGTTTTGAAAAGCGGTAACTCAAATAACAGACGTCGTGCTAGAAGAGCTTAGACATTTAGCGCTTTAACACAAAAGTTTCAAGAGAGTTACAAGAGATGGAAAATGTTTGAAATGTTTTGGTTAGACTAGCCTAAAAAGAGAGAAACAGGAAAAAGGAAAGAAAAAAAAACAAAGAAAAAAATTTAATAAAGTGGTAAAAGCAGAAAAAGACAAGAGAAGGAGAGAGAAGAAGAAGAAGAAAAAATAAATAAAAGAAAAAATAAAAAACAAAATAACTAAAAGAACAAAAGATTATGAAAAAGAAAAGATAATAAAGAACAAAAGATTATGAAGAAGAAAAGATAATAAAGAACAAAAGAGTATAAAGAAGAAAAGACTATAAAAAAAATATGGGCATTCCTATAGCTAATCGAACCGATGCAGAATCCGGCTTGGCATTTGGTGAGCTTGGGACACTGGAAGACCTCCTTCCACACCCCTCCCTGGTTCGTGCACCTAAACTTCTCAGAACAATCACTGCTCAACCACTCCTCGCCAAACTTGTTGGTTGGTGAGGTTGCATTATGGAAAGCGAGGTAACTATAGCTTATAGTTTATTATTATTGAAAGAGTTTATTTATTTGAAGTTTATTATTATTATTGTTGATAATTTTAGTTCGTTGGACGTTATTGAATTTTATTTCTTTGGATGTTATTAACTATTATTTCGTTTGGTGTTATTGAATATTATTTTGTCACATATTATTTAAAATTTTGTTGACTGTTGTAATATAATTTTATCAAGTTGTATTCACTCCACTCACCAATCTGGCAGATCCGAAGTGGTCAATGCAGTCCTTGGGTCCGCAAGGACCAGGGTATCTGAAGCGATCAAGAATGTAGTTGAGTTGTTTGATTGATCTTTCAACAAAGCGCTACATCAGAATACACAACAACAACAACAACAACAACAACAACAACAACATTCAATGCAACTTGAGACGGAGGTGCAAGACCTGGAGAGGGAGTTGCAGAAGATGACGTCATTGGTGGGAAGGTCTATGCACTTGAGGGGATTGGTGAGCCAGTCGTCGTTGCAGGGAGAGCCCCACTCCTTGCAGGTCAACTCGGGCAGACCTGTCTCGCATGCTGTAGGTGAGGGGGGGAGGTGGAGAGTGGAAAAAAGCAACAAAAATTTTTTTTAAATGGATTATGATGAGAAATAAAAAAGAAAGAAAAATGGAAAAAGTGAAAATTGAACTTAATGGAAATATAGGAAGCTTTGAAGGAAGGTTTTTGTTTTTTGGTGAGCCACCAAGCTATCAGTTAGTCAACCACAAGTCGCCAGTCCACAAGCCACCACTCCACAAGCCACCAGTCCACAAGCCACCAGTCCACAAGCCACCAGTCCACAAGCCACCAGTCCACAAGCCACCTTTCCACAAGCCACCAGTCCACAAGCCACCAGTCCACAAGCCACCATTCCACAAGCCACCTTTCCACAAGCCACAAGTCCACAAGCCACCAGTCCACAAACCATCGAAAATCAAACTTCACCGAACAACCAACTCTCCAAACTCCGCCAAGGCACTCACAGCAGTTGGTCTCCTGCCTCCAGTCCTTGAAGGATGCCTGAGGCACCTTGAGGGAACAGATGCTTGCCACACTCTCCAACAGACTGCAGGTATTTTCAACTTCGCATCTGGTGGGAGGGAGGTTGGAAGGGAGGTTGGAAGGGAGGTTGGAAGGGAGGTTGGGAGGGAGGCTGGGAGGGAGGTTGGGAGGGAGGTTGGGAGGGAGGTTGAAAGAAGGGTAAAAAGTCGAGTGCATGGGTGGAGTAAAATTTCTTAAAAAGAAAAAGCCGAAAGAATTGTTTTTGAAAAATCTCTTATTTTGTCTAATCAAGACATTTTTAACGCGCCCTTTGGCACTATGTTCAAATGCGCTTCCATGAAAACGGTTTTACTCGCTGTGGGCTACTAGAGGACTGGACACTCTAAAACGGCATCTGTACTTTAATTGAGTTGCCACTTTTAGAACTCAAACCTGGGCTCACCCAAGCAGACTTAACAGCAGAACAGGCCAATCATTATGCCGCAGACGCAGTGGTGTTAAACAAAAAATCATAAGTCCATCAATTAGTTGTGAATATGTAATTGACACATGTTTGATCATTTGATATATAACCTGATTAAAAGGTTCAACTAACTGAAGCTTGTTTCCGAATAATTTTGTATTTTTATACAACTAATATACACTTAAGTAACTCAGTCACTCCATAATCATACATTTGAAGTATCTTATGTCTATTCAAGAGACTTCGAGGCTGCAACCTTTTGAGGCACAGCGTGTGCAGTAGCTTCAGCAGATGCTCATCAAGGTTCCAGAAGCAACGCTTGAAGGCTCTTGTCTCGAGTGCCTGAGCAAGAGTTGTTGTAGAGGATGAGGCGAACCAATGAATATGGTCTTGGATACATTGCTTTGAGTGATCGGATAGTCCGAAGGATTTAATTAATGGATGAATTGGATGGATAGATGGATAGATGGATAGATGAATTGGATGGGTGGATTAATGATTGGATGGATGGATGGATGGACGGACGGATGGATGGATGGATGGATGGATGGACGGACGGATGGATGGACGGATTGATGGATGAAGGGATGGATGGATGGGGGGATGGATTGATGGAGGGATGGATGGATGAAAGAATGGATGGATTGGATGGGTAGATGGATGGATAGATGAATGGATGGATAGATGAATGGATGGATGGATAGAGGAAAGGATGGAGTGGATGAACGACAGAATTTTCAAAATACTTGGTCACAGATGAGTGCACACTCCTTTTGGTTTTCATCAGGAGGACCGGAGCAGGTGCTAGATGTGGTTGCGGAATGGTGGTGGAAGTTTGAAAAAAAATGAAACTCGAACAATTTTGAAAAAAATATTTCCAATAAACTTATTTTTTCATAGATATATTCAAAATAAATATAAAATTATAATGTATTGTCCTTGATTCCATTCAACACCACTACATCCTTCTTTCAAAGGAGTATGTTTACCGCCACCATCACCAATAACTCCATCTCTACCCTACCACCCACCCTAAGATCTCATCTCCCAAGTCGACTTCATAGAGCTCAGCCAGCTTGTTGCCGACTGACCAGTCGTACTCTTCCTCTTCGCCCAGCACCACCTGTGACTTGCCCGCCACCACAACCTGCCACGTTAGTTCACATTGTTCTATGCCCTCCACTCAGCTTCGTCTGATGCCATCACATGGTTTTCTCACGTAATGTCATCACTTAGTAACGTGATGTCATCACTTAGTAACGTGATGTCATCACTTAGTAACGTGATGGTATCACGCTACCGAGTTATTATGTAATATTATGTTATTATATAATAAATATAATTATATTAAAGTCCCAATTGCTAGTGATATGTTGAAGACGAAAGTCCTATTGAAGTCTGTACCATTTCCAGCGTATGTCTGGACTTTAGCTAATAAATACTAGTAAACATTTTTTTAACATTAGCGCATTGAGGCGGCAAAGTAACCAACGTCATTGAGTAGGGTGCCGTCATTGTTGCCGCAATAGCCGTTGACATTGGCTGAGGTGGAGAGAAGAGGCTCATCAAGAGACGCGTGAATACTGACTACTCCGAGACTGTTGAAGTAGACAGTGAGTCCGAAGTTGGTGGTGAAACGGGTTGAGGTGCCGTAGATGCTGAGTTGGAAGAGGCTTTGCACACCATTGGAGCTCTTGCCACCCTTGTACGAAAGGCCTCCGATGTAGGGGAAGGCGGGAGAGTTATAGGGTATGGACACTTGTATACCGTTTACCTGGGATGGGCAGTGTTATGAAGATTTCTTAAACATTGATTTTTTGGACATTATTTGGAAACCTTTTAGATTATAAGATTTCAAATTTGATGTATTAACATAATGAACCCACACAAGCCCTTACGAACACAAACAAAAACACACAAAACATTCAAAAACCCTCGAAACTCTACGGGGTTCATGCTACTATAATAATATTCGTGTTTGTATTGTATTTTATTTTACTGTATTGTATTGTATTGTATTGTATTGTATTGTATTGTATTGTATTGTATTGTATTGTATTGTATTGTATTGTATTGTATTGTATTGTATCTTATTTTATTGTATTTTATTGTATTTTATTGTATTTTATTGTATTGTATTGTATTGTATTGTATTGTACTGTAATACTCAAACGGTCATAAATAGCCTCAAAAACCCACTCACAAATGCGCCTAAAACCAAAAGGTCTCACCGTTGCCAGACTAGGGGCCACTTTAGCTCCTTGGATTCTTTCGAGTCTCACCACATAGCCTCCTATCAGTATCTCCACGTACTGCACCCAAAGCTCTCCAGTGTCACAATCCTTCACATTCATGGCCCTCACTTCAACCTCAGAGTAGATGGCTGACCCTGCGGTCTTGGTGCCCGAGCTGCCATCTACCGACACTCCGTCTGAGAGTTTCACTTTCTTAACCTGTGTGGTGTGGAAACAGTTTGTTGGTGTTCATTTGGTGATAGTGTAATGAAGATGATAGTGTAACTCCAACACTACATACTGTAAAAATAATCTTTGAAGGTATTAGCTCTGAAAATATCATCCCTCAAGGCATAGAGCTCTTTGGGATTTTACTTACTGACTGTTCCTTCTGCTTGGTCTGATATTTCTTTAAAATATGGTTTTTTGTTTTTTTGGGCAATTTTTCATCTTTCTGTCTGTTGCATTTTAGATTTCGGAAGCGACTTAATTTTTCTGCAGTGTTTTTTTCTTCTGATTCAGCACTTTTCAAACATATTTCTTCCTTCCACCTATTCTATGTCTCATCTCTAATCCAAGGCTTTCTGTTCGCCGGTAACCTTACCAACACTTTTCTGCAGGCTCTTACAGTGGCCTGTTTGAGAGGATCTAGTCGTGTTCTGTTGTTCCCTTATCCTGTTCTTCTGTTCGCAGAGTTTTAAGACGGTTTTACAAAGCAATGAAAAAATCTTCTTGGAAAATTCTTAACAGAACTCTTTTGGGTATCTTGTTGTTCCAGCAGTTTGCTGGTCGAAGGAGCCAGGTTATCTTGCGGCAACGTTGATAAGACAGAGGCTGCTTCCACTTGTGAGTTTGTTGAAGACGATCTAGTTACTTTTCACTCATCTTCTATCCATTTGGTCCATTTTTTCCTTGCTGGTGTTAACTTCACCTTCCTTGCCTTTCAGGTACATTCTCAACTGCCTCTTGAAGATCGGTGTAGAAAAGATATTTTTCCTTTTTAAAAGGTTAGTTGGAGTCTAGCACTGGATAATGAACATCTTTTGGGACCTAGATCTAAATCTGGCTGTGATGGTACTGTCACAAACTGGTTCCCACTCTACCAAACTTTTGCCTGCTCCTTTGGACGCACCAGATTATATAGTGATATGGTACGAGTGTTGTGTGAGGCTGGTGTGATGTGTAATGAGGATGGTAGAATGATAAGGATGGTAGAGTGATAAGGATGGTAAACTGATAAGGGTGTGCTCAAATGATGGTGAACTAATAAAAACTAAGAAATAAAAAAAACATGCAACCTTAAAGAGAGTCCACTTCCCAATTCTGGTGTTGAGAAGCTCGTAACCGTCAAACGTCTCACATAAAGTTCCCTTCACGCAGCTGCACGTCAACGTCGACAGCTCTGAGAGAGAATTCAAAAATGGTCAACCTGTAAAACTCCAAAAATATACTCAATAACTACACAGGCAGACCGCATAAGTGTATTTTTAAGAAATTCTATCAACAGACGCTAAGTCTTGAACGCTCTCAAACAATTTGGAATCAGCGCTATAAAAATGATTTGATTTGATTAGATGGTTTGCTTGGATTTAAACGAAAACCTTCTAAGCCAATTCGAAACACTAAAATTTTCAAAGGTAAAATAACCACAAAGTTGTGCTGCTGCCAAAATATAAACAACACCAGACAACAGAGGACATCCCTCAAGATGTTCTAAGGAGCCCACCATTCTGACAGCGCTCTCCTCCGAAGCCCCGTGGACACTTGCATTTGAACTTGTGGCCACTGGCGTCGGAGCACTCACCTCCGTTGAGACATGGGTTGGGCTGGCAGGCTGGTGGGATAGCGAGGGGGTAGGATGCGGGGATGGTGAGTAGTTGTGTGATGAAAAACTTTCAATGAGAATATTTTTTGCATTGAGGTTCATTATTTCAAGTAGTGACTTATTCTTCAGGTAGCACCACCACTAGTTACCGGTGCCAAGACTATCTTTCCCTTTGCAGCCCCATCACTTGCCACCACCAAGCTCACCATCACCAAAACAAAAACCACCACTCCCTCAACCACTGCTTCTTCAACCATCACTTCTTCAACCATCACTTTTAAAAACATGAGTTTTACAACCATCCCGTCTACAACCATCATCATCACTACAACCTTAACCACTAACAGACTCACCACCACTCACCAGTACACTTGTTAATGTAGCAGGAGGTGCCGGCAGGACAGGAGAACTGAGACCTACTGATGTTTCCAATGGACAAGCAGGTAGACTTCTGCAGACAATCCTCACTCACCCAGCTGCTATTCACCTGTGTGTTTCAAGACCGTGGAAACCTTTTGATTTCAAATTTTGAATATTTTCGGTTCAACAGAATTTAAAATCTACAATTTAAAATCTACAAATTTTAAAGAAAACACTTTTTCAAATTTTGCTACTCAAAAACAATTGGCAGTATTAGAACTCAACGACAACGACAAAAAATTTTTCAACAACGATAAAAATTCATCATAAAAACATCAAACTTTCAGAACCCACTTGGTGTTCTGTGCCATCAGTGGCGTCATAGCAACCACATTCCTCCTTGGAAACGCATTGTCCTTGGAAAAACACATCATTCTTGTTCTTACAAACACATTGATCGTAAACCAGGCTGCCTTCGCACGTGTCAACGGCGTTAGGGTTGTTGCAAGAGTTGACGCAAGGGGACGCTAAAGCGGCGCATTTTTGGTCTTTCTCTGGACACTCACATGCTGTGAAGATGGGTGGTGGAGTGGTTGGAAGTGGATGAAGGTAGTTGTATGTGGTTCCAAAAAATTGCAATTTTTTTTAGAAGTGGTTGAAAGTGGTTGAAAGTGGTTGGGAATGGTTGGGAGTGGTTGGAAGTGGTTGGAAGTGGTTGGGAGTGGTTGGGAGTGGTTGGAAGTGGTTGGAAGTGGTTGGGAGTGGTTGGGAGTGGTTGGGAATGGTTGGGAGTGGTTGGAAGTGGTTGGAAGTGGTTGGAAGTGGTTGGAAGTGGTTGGAAGTGGTTGGGAGTGGTTGGGAGTGGTTGGAAGTGGTTGGAAGTGGTTGGGAGTGGTTGGGAGTGGTTGGGGAGGTTTTGAATGGTTGGAAGTTGTTTAGTGGTTGGGCACTTAGATATGGTTTGAAAAGATGTAGCTGGTCAAAATAATCCTAACTCTCTAGCTTAGTGATTCAGTCAACTTACGGCAGTTGGCTTCGTTTCTCCAATTTTTAGGCACCGCATTCGAACCTCCAGTCAGCTTTCTGCACTCTTCCACGTACTCCTCCATCACTGAACAGTGACTCCTCTCCTTGCAGACCTTCAAAGGTGGAAAAGTGTGTGGATGGGTGAGTTAAGTGATCCTGAAATTTGAAGAATACTATCGATATATTTGTTTCAAAAACCGCTAAAAATTTGAACTTTTTTTTCTTACGTTTTATCTTTTATTTTCATTTTTTACTATTTATTTTTATAATATTTATTTTAATTGCTACTTTAAAAATGCTGACGAATATGACGAGCAAAAAGGCCAGCAAAATTATTTTTAACTTAAAAATTGAACACAATTTTTTCAATATTTAATTAAATTCATTTCTTGAAAACGGCAAACCCACACTGGTGAGGTCGTACAAGCAATTCTGCTTGAAACTTTCGGCTTTCTCAGGGATTTGTTCCTTGAAGAGGTTGTAACATTCCCCAAAGATGCCCTCCTTGTCGGTCAGCAAGGTGCACCTGTCCAGACTCATCATGCACGCCGCCTCTATGTCGTCAAGCTTGGGGTGATCGAAGCAATGGCTGTTTCGTGGTGGTAGGGTGAAGAGTTAATGGTATGAGGGCCTAATGGTGGTGGTAGTAATTTGAAAGTATCTAAAAAGCTCAATCTGAGTGAAATATCTTTCATATAAACCAAAATGTACTCAATTCTACGCAAGATCATGCGAATGTTTGTCGATGCACTGACGTCATATCGTTCTGAGGCACCAGATAGCTGTCTCCGATCTTAACTCCCATGTCTTGGCGGTTGGTGTACAGAGTTCCATTGGAGAAGGATCTATGTTGAGATGGCGTGAAATGTAAAGGTTTAAACAATCCAAATTTATACAAAAGCTTTCAAAAACGGAATAAAATGTTCGCAGAACAGAACTACTTTGCAAGAACAGACTCTGCTAAAAGTCTTTTGCACTCAAAGACACCCATTGTTTGCGAGAACAATACGCACCTATCGTTGAGTTTGTTTCCGTCAAAGTTGCCACAGAAGCCATGGGTGGAGAAAGCGTAGCTGCGAGGGACTTCAAGGAAGATTCTCCATCTTCTTGACATTCCCACCACCAAGCCAAATGACGTCTTGAGGCGGGTGTAATCTCCGTAATAGAAGACTTCAAAGCCGTCAAAGGTGGAAGGAACCGCCACTTGAATGTCATCGACCTGTGAGGTGGTCGTGTTGAAGGGCCAATGAAAGGGGACCTTACTTGGCGGTAAACGAACGAAGAAGTTAAGTTCTAATGAGTATATTGAAAGGTGGTAAAGACGAAAGATTGATTATATTTTTAAAATGAGGTACTAACGAAAACAACAGGACGGGTACGTTCCGAGAACTTCAATTTGCGGATGACGATGGTCTTGTTGGCTACTTTGACCTCCAAGACATCAGCCCACGTAAGCATTTTGAGACCGAACAGAGAGGAGCCTTTCAGGTAGACTGAGAAGGGTGCAAGGCCTTCATAGGTGGCAGGGTCGGCATTGGGAAGAGGATACTGGGCCAGCAAGAATTTACAGGCGCCCTGGTAGCTGAGGTGCAGCTGGTCGAAGGTGGAGCAGTGAACATCTCCGAAGCAACTGCACCTGGCTGGCCTGGTGTCTGAGAAGTGGTTCGAATGCTCTTTGTTGTAGTGTGGTGTGGTGTCTCAGAGGTGGTTCCGATGCTCTTGTTGGGGTGTGGTATGGGCAAACAACTTACTGAGTTCTAATCATTAATTGATTTTACGACCAAAAAATTACATGATTTTATGATTTTTTCATGATAAGCTTAAATATTTCGAAGATTACTGGCAAAAACATAAATTTATAGATGATTACTGGTATAAGGCCAAATCATGACTTATCTTCAACCAAACTCCAAAGTTCCCACCACAAATGCGAAGGTTTTCTTCAATTCCTGATCTGACCTTAAACTCATCACTGAAGGACTCCAGGTAAAAGTAGTTCTTGTTAACCTGTTGCAGAGGTGCAAGACGTGGTGGAAGTTGCGATCGAAGGGGCTTTTGTTACGGAGGTTATGAGTGGAGCGCTCATGAAGAGTATTAATACTTTATAAATATCTCAAGTAAATTAGATTTGGCGGCTTGAAATCATGAAGTAATGGGCGCCTCAGCTGCTTGCTTTGGCGCTTTACAAATTGAATTTAGTATTTATTATCATTATTATAATAAAGTAATGAAGTTATGAAGCTACGGAATCACAGTCATAGAGCTATGGAGGTATTGAAGTATGAATCGCTCAAAAAGTAAACTCTGATGTAAAATTTGAACACCAATGAAGCCATGAGCGTTGACCTCATTGGGTGGAGAGGCGTAGGCACGGATCAGCTTCTTGGGTAGAGGCAGTTCAAAGAGGGCTCCAAGAGACACCACGTTAACGCCCACCAGTTTCAGGCGATCAAGTCTCATGCTCACACCTGCCTTGTCTTCATCGTCACCTGTGTATACAGACGTCGTGATGAGGATCACGTGCTTAGGCAGATGTGCACGGTTTTTGTGCACGTGCAAAATCTTTTCTAGTTCAATCAATGCTTTATTGAGGTTGGCTCCATTTTTGCTGGAAATTATCAACTCTTTCAGTTCTTTCCTCAACGTCTTCTGGTCTTTTGGACTGTTCGATTGGTTTTGAAAGCAATTAAAAGTTAACAACAATGGAATGATGTTTCCACACGGTTGAAATACCTGTCAAACTCCAATTTGGCTTTATCTGCAAACGAAATCATGGCAACGGAGCTTTGGGTGAGATCAAGTGGCGATAGAGTCTCGGTCACAAGTTCCAAAAGTCGCTTGAAACGCTTGCATTTCCTACTGGAGGCATCAAAGGTAGGATCGTTCTGACAAATGGTGCTTGATATTTGCATCAAGACCACCACATCCTTTGCCTGGTTACAACCTGTTAGGTTTTTACAGGGGTCCAAGTGTAGAGTTGAACCTGGTTAGTTGTGTGCGACTGGTAGAAGGGGTTAAAGAATGTACCATGGCAGTGTGCTTGAGAGCAGACGTCAGTGCTGGAACAGTTGTAGACCTCACTGCTTATGTTGTTAGGGGCGATGCACTGGTGTAAGAAGCCACAAGTATCGTCCAGCCATGTTTCTCCGAGCTGTGAAATGACGCATAAGTTTCATTTCAAAATATTTTTCAAAGTTAGTTTTTTCCGCTTTTTTTTATTTTTTCCATTTTACACAGTTTTTTTCTATCCACACCAACCCACCAACCTCTTTGGCATATCCATTGACATCGACACAGCCACACCTGTTCTTATCCACACACTCTCCCTTGAAGACTAGATGGTTGGGGTTGGCGCACTGCAAAACGTTGTAGGCTGGCTGATCGTCCAAACAGTTCTCTTGGGCCTCCGGGGACAAACACGTGTTCTGGCAGTTTTTGGAGATGAGCTGGCATTTGAGGTCTGAAGACTCTGGTAGACTTGGGCAGGCTGTCAAAAAACATTTTTTGTTGAAATGAACAATTTCTTTTGTATTTTTATTTTTTTTTATGTTAATTTTTATCCTGAGTCTAATGATATTATGACCTATTCAGGCAAATAAATTAATTTTTGTTTGTTTGAAATAAATTGTAATTTTTTGGGTACCGTCTAGTCATACTTATGCTAAGCTGTACTTTCCTACACTATCTTAATAATATGCCACTATAATAATATTCGTATTTGTATTGTATTGTATTGTATTGTATTGTAGTGTATTGTATTGTATTGTATTTTATTTTATTGTATTTTGTTGTATTGTATTGTATTGTATTTTATTGTATTGTATTGTATTGTATTGTATTGTATTGTATTGTATTGTATTGTATTGTATTGTATTGTATTGTATTGTATTGTATTGTATTGTATTGTATTGTATTGTATTGTATTGTATTGTATTGTATTGTATTGTATTGTATTGTATTGTATTGTATTGTATTGTATTGTATTGTATTGTATTGTATTGTATTGTATTGTATTGTATTGTATTGTATTGTATTGTATTGTATTGTATTGTATTGTATTGTATTGTATTGTATTGTATTGTATTGTATTGTATCTTTTTATGGATAACTCTCCCTTCCGAAGCTTATCTCTGTAATCTATCCACTTTGTTTTGTAAAAAAATGACATAAAAAAGAAGACTATGAAAGGAATGAAAAATAAAAGGTAAAAACAAGAACGACAGGAACAAACCACTCACCGCACTGATCAGAAGAATGGAAGAGCGGAGTAACGTCCGTTTCATACCCCAGTTGGAACTTGCAGTTAGCTGCGAACTCCCTTTGTACCTCACACAACAGCTCCTCTACTGGTTGCTTGGTAACGCAGGCCCTCTTCGCCGTCACCAGGCAGCTCTTGTAAAAGCCTGTGGTGTGAAGAGATGTGGCGTTTTTTAGAGTTTTTGGGAATAGAGTGAAGGATTTTTGGAAAACTGGGAGGTGTGGCAGTTTGGGATTGGTTGGAAAAAGTTGCTGAAGATGACCCGTGATGGTAACTTGTTCAAGCAGTTTGAGACAGAGTGAGAATTTTTTGTCTTTCAACTTTTCGCAAACGTCGGTGAAGTTGTTACAGTTTGGAGAAGGAATTGGTGAACATTTGCTGAAATGGAAAAGAAAGAGATTGTCACCACAACACCATCACCACAACACCATCACCACAACACCATCACCACAACACCATCACCACCACACCATTACCACAAAACCATCTCCACAACACCATCACCACAACACCATCACCACAACACCATCACCACAACATCATTACCACAACACCATTACCATAACACCATTACCACAACACCATCACCACAACACTATCACCACAACACTATCACCACAACACCAGTACCACAACACCATCACCATAACACCACCACCACACTCACCATCATCACAACCGCTCAGTCACCGCCACCACTCACTCGTACAGGAAGTCATACGACTCTTCAGTCTCAGGTTCGTCCGCATCAGACGGACTAAAGCCACTGTGGTCGACCGAGAGGTCATTGTCAGCGTTGTCGTCAAAGTTGCCACATAGTCCAGTCACCTGTGGCATTTGTTAGCCATGGACTTTGTTAAAAGTTCGTTGTTTGAACAATTCGTAGTTTGGACAGTTACTAAAACAGTTATATAACTGATTCGATCAGAATTAGAAATAATTTATCATTGAATCGTGATTTTTTTAAAGTTAAGTTTTCTGTGTTCATTTAGCTTATAATAGCTTCGGAATATGTTAATACAAAGCAATCGGATTTTATCAATTTATTTTATAAAAGAAATTGCAAATGTACTTAATAAAAAATTGCCAAAAAATGTTTTTTTCGAAAACTCAAACCTTAAAATAAAATATCTTCATTAACCGAAGTATCCGAAGTTTTAATTTTAAAAAATCAACTCAAATTATTATGAAACAGCTTGAATAGCAACATGAAAAATAAACTTTTGCACCTTGGAGTTAAGGTAGGTAGGTATTTTGACGTGCACAGGAGGGCCGCTGAAGGTTACTTGGAAGCCACAAGAGCTCTCAAAGAAGACACTGTGACCCTTGTGGGAGAGGGAGTACTGTTCTGTGGTCAGTGGCAAGGCCACTACGTAACCATCAACCTGACAGGGGATGAGATGGATGAAGGGATAAGTTTGAGAAACGATAAGATGAGGGATGAGTTTGAGGAAGTGCGAAAGTGGAAAATACAGATGGGATGGAGACGAAATAATGGAAGGGGTGTAGGAGGAAAAAGTTTTTTGTGGTGAAAAGACTAGAGTTGTGGTGTTTGAAACATGGAGAAGAGAGAAGGGAGGGGTTTGATGATGGGGAAGATGGAAAGATGGCGTTGTAGCGAAAAGTTTGGAGTGGACAGTCTAGCGAGACCACATGATTCGTACGTAAACGGAGATTTTGGAGATGGGTGAAAAAGGATCATGTTTCTCGATGCGGAAGGAATGGTCCGCAAACTGTATTTCCACGTATCTGAAGTATGAAAAAGGTTTATAGAATTTCATAATTAATATTTCCCATTATAATTAATGAATATTAAAAAAAAAATTCAATTAATATTTTTTAACCAGCCCATCCCACAGAGGTGCACACGTCGGCGCACCTCTGGTGCCGGTTTCAAGCCCAGGTAAGGAAAAGGCTTAGATGAGATTTGAAAAAAAACAAGATTGGAAAAGTATTTTATGATATCACAAATGAAGAGGATGAGTTAAAGTGGAACTGAACTAAAAAGGTTTTGATGTTGAGAAAGGTTTATAACCTTTCAACTTAATTGATGAAAATGTAGGAGAATTTATTAAAAAAATCAGCAAAACAGTCGATGTTGACAAACAGAGTGAAGAAGAAGTGTATGGGGAATAAACAAGCAGCTCTAATCAGCTTTAATATTCTACTTAAAAATAAATAAATTAAATTCAAAACAAATCCCAGACCTGGCGACGGCAAAGATCTCGTTACAGGGTCTATAGTTTTTGAGGAAGACCTTGAAAGGACATTTGGCATTGCTGGAGCTCACAAGGAGGAATCTGTGGGATGTCCATAGGAGTATTTCAGGGCGCACTCTTGCAACCACGCATGACACAAAAAATTCAAATGTTAACCAAAAGTTTTGTGTGGTCATTACGTGTAGTGGTGATAATCTAGCGTCCCGTTGACCGGGAGAAGCGTTAAAAATGAAGGACAAGTAAGGAGGAGAAACCTGCTGATACCGTTAACCGAAGTCCTCAAAGATCCATCGAACGTGTGGCAGTCTGTGCCGGCCCAGCACCAACATGCAGCCAAGTCATTCTCTGCGATGTGGCGTGTTACTTGTCATGCAGAAGCTTCGGTGGTTACCACGTTAGAAGGTAGTGTGGTGAATAATCAACCGACAGAAAAAAGCTTTCACAAAGCATTATGTACGGGAAAATAACAACAGCCATTAACTCTACGGGGTTAATGCTACCATAATAATATTCGTGTTTGTATTTTTATTGTATTGTATTGTAAACAAACAAACAAACAAACAAACAAACAAACAGGAGTATAAAAATATAAAACTTACTTCTTTCACAATTCTTTCCAGAGAATCCATTCTTGCACTTGCAGTGGTAGTCATCTTCCTCCTCAACACACCTCCCTCCGTTCTCACAAGGAGAATTTGGGCGGCAGACTGCACAATACGTTGTTTCATACGAATGAATAGTTTTAAATACACAAGTTTCATACATTTGAAATAAATTCACCTAAAAATAATTTTATGAATATTAAATAATTTTATGAATATTAAATAATTTTATGAATATTATATAATTTTATGAATATTAAATAATTTTATGAATATTATATAATTTTATGAATATTAAATAATTTTATGAATATTAAATAATTTTATGAATATTAAATAATTTTATGAATATTAAATAATTTTATGAATATTAAATACTTTTATGAATATTAAATAATTTTATGAATATTAAATAATTTTATGAATATTAAATAATTTTATGAATATTAAATAATTTTATGAATATTAAATAATCTTATGAATATTAATTAGTTTTACATAAAAATAATTTCATAAAAAGAAAATAGGAGTGAAAGATTGTTACTAACACAAGCACTTTCTTTTGAAGCACTGCTTCCGATCAGGGCATTTATAACTTTGGCTGGTGATGGAGCGGTCAGGCTTACAACTGATCTTGGTAGTGCAGTTGTCGTTCAACCAGGAAGTGTTCAACTAGACGGGATGCAGTTGTGAGGTTATCGTTTTAATCTACTCTAATCAAATCTAATCTAATCTAACCTAATCTAAGCTAGTCATTTATATAGCGCTGATTCCACACTGTTCAAGAGCGTTCGATAAAAAATTGTGTTAATCCGTTTTAAATGAGTAAAATGATTATTGAATGGATTGTTAAATGGGTTGCTAGTTAAAGGTGATTTTCGAAGCGAATAGGCGCATGAAGATTGTTGGTGCAATCAAACATGAGTGTTGAATCAGGTCAATTTATTAAATAATTCAAAACTATTACGGAATAAAATATAAAATTTGAATTTAAACATTCAAGCTGAAAGAAAATTCAATTTTAAATGTTTTTGCAGCACAACTCGCACGCGGCAGCTTCACACACCTCGTACGACCTTCCATCCTGCTCGGAGACGCAACCACAATCGTCCAGATCCACACACCTGCCCTTGAAGAGCACTTGCCCAGCTTTGGCACAAGTACATACGTCCCATGCATCTCCCAGGCTGCATGCACTAGAGTTCCCATTAACTGGAGGGCAAGTCTTGAGGCATGCTGAGGACTTCCCTTCTTGACACTTCTTGTCTTTGTCGGCGCATTGACATGCTTTGGGGAATCAGTGTTAATGCCGAAACATGACCGGTATTATATCTATATGAAAATATATATTTATAAAGGCTGGAAAAGGTAGTCTACTTGATGAAACTTCCAAATAAATTTACACAAAGTACATGAAAGCCAATGATTCAAGCTATCTCAATACTAACGGCAATCGAGCTTATCTCTCCACCCTTCCAGTTTTGTCTCTTCAACTCCCATTTTCCTACACCAGTTCACAAGTTCCTCTACAACATTACACACGGCCCGATCCGTGCATTTGGTTTTGAGGCAAGTATCAACGTGATAGTTTCTTTGTTGCGCGTTCATAAGACCTCGGCACTCAGAGAAAAAGGACAACTTCTGGAGGTCTATACACTTTTTCATGGGACCTTTACATTCTTCGGGGCTGGTGATCTCATCCAGCTCCTCCAAGCACCTGGTGAAAGAATTAAATCTCTATAGTCTGGTAAGATTTTTTAATGAATTATTCCAATACTGAGCGTTTAGTTGAGGGTTCAAGGAATCAAAAAGGCAGTCAGACCGCTCACACTGGACATCTTCCCCCCACACAGCACATTCGTCCAACTACGTTAAGATCCCACTACTCTACACTCGGAACCCTTGCAACTCACGGGTGATCAGGATCCAGTTCGACTTCGTAGCTGTGTGCAATGGCGTTTCCAAGGTTGTTGGGAGTCCCATCAGCCAGCACGTGGTCGTTCAAGGCATCACCGTCATAGTTGCCACAGAAGCCTGTGAAGTCAAGTTGTCTGTTTGACTTGAGAGTGGCTGATAGGTCGCCGAATGCTCCCATCCGTACGCGTAGTCCCTCGCCTAGTAAGTTCACTTCGATGCCCATTCCGTTGTAGTAGATCGAAAAGAGACCATTGATTTTGTATGGTACTTCTACTTCACCATCGTCCACCTGAGAGTGGTATGGTAGGAAGTGAGTTAAAAAAATTAAATTTTTTAAAGCATTCAAATTTCGTTTTTTACTCAAATGTGCAAGTTATATAGCATGGTGTGACAAGTTTTAACTTTTCATTTTGTAGGTGGAAACAGTTAACAATGAAACACACTTATGGAGAAGTGCTAATACCAGCGGTAAGAGCGAAAAACTAATACTAATACGTGTTCAACACCCACCCGAACAGATATGTCAATGGTATTTTTCTTGGTGTGTTTATTAAGCAGCTCAATCGTGTGTTCTCCTTTGATGATTTTAATCTTCTGAATTCCTAGTTTTTCCTGGTTTTCCAGAATCACTTCCAGCTCCTTGTCTTTCGACCTGCTCTTGAGGAGGGTGAAGGGGCACGAGATGCTGTGGAATATAGTGGCATTGTCGAAGGTGGTGCAGCTGTGCCCTCCCACGCATGCGCAAACGCCTTCCTTGGGCCCTATGAAGAAGGTTTGTGTTTTTTTTTTCATTGTGGAATATAAAAACAGTTCATATAGAGTGAATAAGGAAATATTGATAATTATTATAACAATAAAACTTATTTTATAATGTTATTATTCCAATTATTCAAAGCAACAACTTACCACAAAAGCCAATTTTGTTTTCCAGTTTCTTTCCAATCGTTGGTAACTCTGAAAACTTTTTGGCAGTCAGGGTGACTTGATTAAATATATTATCGGCCTTGGCAACAGTTTCCAAAAAGTCCTTTGTTGACTCATCGCTTTCAACTCCAACTACGATAACCTGTGGTGGAGGTAAGTGGTAAAATAAAATCGGCCATGAAAAGTCTTCAAAAAATTCAAAACTTTTCAAATTGAAAAGCCATTGTACTTCACTCTATAATTTCAAATGTTAAATTAAAAAAGCATTAACCAATATTTTCGCTTCTCATAAATAAGACAAGACAGCCCAACCTTGATCCCATCGACTCTGGCTTCAAAGAGCTCGTGGTTAAGAAGATAGTCAGCGGTCTTAGGGATCTTGCTCAGTACTGTCACCAGCACATCGGGTGCCAGATCATCTCCCGCTTTGTACGACTGTGTCCTAATCTTCCTCAAGGCTCCCACAGGGTCTCTGGAGCCTCCAGTGTACAAGGTGTCCAACGTTCCGTTTATGAGACCTTCCTTCGTGAGCCCACTGAAAGGAGATGAAGTGGAAGAATGAACATTTTTGAAGGCAAGTTTTAGGTATTTTTACTGTTGTATAAACTTTCAACCAGATAACATTTAAAAATTTTTTTTACAAATTTTCATAATCAAGCCACAACACAACTTTTCAACTTTCAATGAATCCCAACAGCACCCCTAAATCCCATCCTCACAGCCACCATACCAACATACTTGTCTAGCGCATAGACCACTGTGGCTTGGTCGGCGAACTTCAGAAGAGCCACCTTGACAGCCGTGATGTCAAAGTACTTGATGAGGTCTACCACGAAGCCTTGCATGTCTTTGAAGTTGTTGCACGTAAGGATGGAAAAGGCTCCAGCCACAGCCGATGGGTCTGAGTGACAGACCGCATCCGACTCATCCAGGAGGAATACCACGTCCATCGGCTTGTCACAACCTGGTGTTGGTGAGTGTCCTATTAAGTTTAGTACTATATATTAATTAATCACTGAATTAATTATATTACTAAATAAATCAACTAATCAAAAAGAATGAATAAGTTAATAAATTGAAAATAATTAATAATTAAGCAATATATAAATGAACTACTAGGAGAATCAATTGATTTATTTCATAAAATAATAAATGAATAATATAAAACTTTAATTTGTAAAGCGCCAAAGCAAGCTACTAAAGAGCAGCAACAAGATATGCACCTAGTGTCAGGAACTCAAGAACATTGCCCTCTCATACAAATACAATTTAATTATACAAAATACACTCAAACGAAAACACGTGATCAAAATACATCCGAAGAGTTTCAAAGACGCTTGATTATGAGGTACACTAAAGAAATCGAAAGCCGGGATTTTATGAAGCTGCCAGGAGTTTGAGTAATTCATGTATTGGTCCTTGTGTTACAAACAAACTCTCATTTACTTTACTGTTATAGTCTCTATTGAAGCAAATCCAGACAAACGCTGGAAGTGGCTACATCACTATAACCTTTCCAACCCACCATAGCAGAAGCCACTGTGACATTTGGCATCCTTGCCGCAGGAGTGTTGGTGGTTGCTGATGGTGTTCGGAGTGTTGCACTGACGCAACATGGAACAGTTCTTTGTCAGCCATTGCTGTTGCAACTAGAAAGTAATACGAAAAATAATCAAATTAGTGAAGCGCCAAAAAATTTGATGTTGAAGGTATGCTTAAATGACTAGCTTCCCTCTGAAGACAATGATGGCAAATGACGAAGTATTAACATTTATTATTAATTATTCCTATAATATATCGCCAATACTGCGCCACTGCGCTTGAAAGTACAGACCATAACCAACATTTCTCTGCTTGCCGTTTTCATCCACACATCCACACGTGTCCTTTGCAACACAAGATCCTTCGGGAGATAACACGTGGTCGGAATTCTTACATGCGTAGCTGTCTAGAATGGCGTCATCTTTGCAGCTGCTGACAGCTGTTGCATGAGAGCAAGTGTTGATACAGCTTGGGCCAACTGGTGAGCAGGTCATGTCTGGTCTGGTGTGGCAAGCTGTAGTGTGTTGAAAAATGTGAGTGGGTGTGGTAGAACGGAAAAGAATCTGTGCAATAACTTCAAGTTGTTTTAAACATCTCCCGCCGCATTCTTCCACAAAACACACTTATCACCAGCCATAAAACACGCATCAAAGCCTTCACAACTACCACCCAAACCACCCACTTACCACAACCACTCTCGACTCTCCACTTTTTCACACTCTCCACACCAACCACTTCTGCACACCGCATGGCCAGTTCTTCTGCGAAGGCACACACGGGCGTGTGTGTGCATGTTTCTAATATTTTCTTCTTGCACCTTTCTATCAACTCATCGATGTGCTCAGACTTCAATCTATTGAAACAGTTATAAAAAGCGCCTCTGTTGCTGAGAACTGTGGAGCACTCCGTGGTGTCTAGGCTGCAGCTTTCGTCTTTAGTGGGTCTGCGTTTCCTGCCTTGGCTGTGGTTGGTCAGTAATTCTTGTGTTATTGGCTGAGGCTAGAAATCTTGTGTGAGTAGATTTTTTGGTTGGTTGCTGGAGGATAAATTTGTGTACGTGTGGATTGTATGTTGTTTTTTTGTTTGGTGTAACTTGCTTTGGTATTTGGTGGGGGCGTGTGTCGTTGGTGATTGTTCTCGTTTTGTATAGGAGATTTTGTGTCGTCTGGCGTGTTTTGTTGCGTATTTCTGTGTTTGATGGTGGGTTTTTTGTTGTTGCGGGCGATGTGTATTGACATATGTTATTGCG
>OX387253.1:7793210-7798210 GCA_947562095.1 Branchellion lobata
GTGAACTAAATAAACAGTTCATATAAATTTTGACAACCACTTTCCACCTCGTGAACACTCTGATCTCTATCGTCCTTGCAGCCACAGCGGTTCTTCTCAATACAATGTCCCTGGAAGAAGACTTGGTTTGTATCCTTGCACCTGCACACGTCATAAGCCACTGGCAGAGAGCAATTGCCGGCAGATGAAGCTTGCATGTTGTCGCATGTGTCGATGCAGCCTGGTCCTTCTGGCTCACAAGTTTGAGTACTGGGATCCAAGCAGTTGCAAGCTGTGATGGTTGTGGAATTTTGTGATATAGTGTGATGGTGGTGGTGGTAATCGTCATCGTGGTGGGTTAGTTGGCTGTGGCAGTGGTTATGGTGATGGTATTATGGTTCTGTAATATGGCTTTGCTCGTTTAGTTCAAATTTTGCTACTATGGTTCTGGTTTTGCTTTTATGGTTATAGTTTTGCTAGTATGGCTCTAGTTTTGCTATAAAGGGCAGTGCACCATTCATGATCATGAAGCTACAAGAGAAGAAGGACGACAGTGCTCAAAAGCCTTAAATTACATCTCTCTAAAGGTAACAAACTTAAAAATAACATTACAAAAGCAGAACACTCACAGCATTGTACATCGCTCCTCCAGTCTTCAGACAGGGACAATCTAGGCAGCCTCCTTCTACACGCCTCCAAGAACACCTCCAGCATATCACAAGCGGCCTCAGATTTGCAAGTGGTCTTCAGCTCGAAGGCACATTCTTCCTTGAACTTTACCACTTCTTTCTCAGACATTTGCTCGATACACTCTGCGAAGGGTCCTGTAATATCATCGATGAAATCACACCACTTGTCCTGCAAGCCACAAGCGGCAGGCTCTGGAGCCTCTATGAAGCACGCCCTTGAGAGGTGGAGGTATGGAGGATGGATGCATGAAGGGTGAATGTAAATTGTAGGTGTATGTAGGAGATGGAGGATGCGGAGGTTGTGAGTTGGTGAATGCAGAGAACGGTTTCATAGGGGGTATGAAGAGTAAAGTGCTAGTCTGAACCTTTTTCTGGTTCTAAAATTGTATGAAAAATTTTTTGATTGTTTTGTAGTTTAGGATAACATTTTTGAAAAGTTTAATGTTCTAAATTTTTTTCAAAAATAGATCGATATCTAGCATCTACTTCACACCAAGCAGCTACTAACGGTGTGTCTTTCTTGACGACATAACTATCTCCGATTTCCTTTCCGAGACTTTCCTCGTTCGCCTGCATCCGTTCTGATGTGAGCGAGTCGCTGTCCAGCTCATCATCATAGTTGCCGCAGAAGCCTTTGGTGTAAAAGGAGTAGGTTCTGGGTAGTTCGACATAGCTCCTCCAGTCGGGTGACAAAGCCACCACCAGGCCGAAGGGGGTCACCAACTCAGAGTATCTCCCGTTGAGTCGGATGTAGAATCCATCGAAGGTTGATGGGATGCCTACCCTCTTTCCATTCACCTATGGGGGAGGTTTCATGGCTTTCAGTGTTCGTTCGCCTCTATACAATTCTTCTGATTAGATTAGCTTTTATTTTATTGTTTATTGTGTGATCATTTGTCATCGATTCTCATACCAATTTATTTATAGATCTTTTACTCCTTCATTTATTACTTTTTGAACTCATTCACCAAACTATCAAACAATCAACCCATCCATCACTCCATCCCCCTCTCTTACCACTGCCTGTACAGGACTCTTCTTGTCTTTGTCCTGCAGCTTGAGCACTATCGTCTGGTTATTGAAGTGCACTTCTAAGAACTCCACCACTGTCTTCGCATCCACTCCATTGATGCTGGTTCCCTTCATGAACACCTGCAAACACAAAGATTTGTTAAAGATACAAGTTTCCAATGTTTTTTTAATAGTCTTCATTAGATCAAGTCCAGACATACGCTGCAAATGTTACAAAAACATGTTAAGATTCAAATATTAAGTTTTAAGCCATGAAATGAAAATTTTGAAAAATTAAATTTCAATAAACTATCAAGTTGAATATTAATTTATTAATTAACTTCTGTTTCTTTCATGTATTGGGGTGTGCTCTCATGGAACGTATTTAGCTTAGTGAGACGAGGCATGGTACACAACGTCTCAAGTAACAAAGTTATGAAATGTCAAAGTTAGGAAATGTCAAAGTTATGAAACGTCAAAGTTATGAAACGTCAAAGTTATGAAACGGCAAAGTTAAAAAATGTCAAAGTTATGAAATATCAAAGTTATGAAACGTCAAAGTTATGAAACGTCAAAGTTATGAAACGTCAAAGTTATGATGTGTCAAAGTTATGAAACGTCAAAGTTATGAAACGTCAAAGTTATGATGTATCAAATTATGAAATGTCAAAGTTATGAAACGTCAAAGTTATGAAACGTCAAAGTTATGATGTGTCAAAGTTATGAAACGTCAAAGTTATGAAATGTCAAACTATGATGTGTCAAGTTGAATGATGGTGGCTCCAGAACATTTGAAGGCATCAAAAACTAATTATAGCCATCCATTTCTTTCTTAAAATATAAACACGTTCAGTTTTCACCTTAAAACCTTGGAACACCGAGGAGGACTGGGCCAGCAAGAATTTACAGGTGCCCTGGTAGCTGAGGTGAAGCTGGTCGAAGGTGGAACAGTGAACATCTCCGAAGCAACTGCACTTGGCTGGCCTGGTGTCTGAGAGGTGGTTCAGGTGCTCTTTGTTGTGGTGTGGTGTGGGGGCTGAGAGGTGGTTCAGGTGCTCTTTGTTGTGGTGTGGTGTGGGGGCTGAGAGGTGGTTCAGGTGCTCTTTGTTGTGGTGTGGTGTGGGGGCTGAGAGGTGGTTCAGGTGCTCTTTGTTGTGGTGTGGTGTGGTGTGGTGTGGTGTGGTGTGGTGTGGTGTGGTGTGGTGTGGGGGCTGAGAGGTGGTTTAAGGGCTCTTTGTTTTGGTGTGGTGTGGTGTGGTGTGGTGTGATGTGGTGTGGGGGCTGGGATATATTCAATGATTCAGTCACACTCTTAAGTCATTGGATAAATTTTAACCATTGACTAATTTTACTAAACACCATATTAAACAAACTAACATACATATTAAAGCTAAATAATGTTCAAATTTAATTTGAATAAACAATTAATACTGGAATGGTTTAATTTCAATAAACACTAAACACTGTTTATTTCATTGAAATGTGTTGCATATTACCCGGACAAAGTTTGAGTTCTTGTTGCAAGGCTTGTCTCAAGAGACCTAGCTGAGCGTAATCATCCATCAGGAAATAATTTTTGCCTTTCTGTTGTGTGTAAGTGGTTAAAGCGTGTTTGAATGACAAGATCTGAAACAGTGGTTGAATGACAAGAGCTGAAACAGTGGTTGAATGACAAGAGCTGAAACAGTGGTTGAATGACATGAGCTGAAACAGTGGTTGAATGACAAGAGCTGAAACAGTGGTTGAATGACAAGAGCTGAAACAGTGGTTGAATGACAAGAGCTGAAACAGTGGTTGAGACTTGAGTGATGAAGAAGTGGCTGGTAGTGTGTTTAAGAGTTAAATGCTGGAAGATTAGTTATGATCTAAGTTGTGTAAAAGTGGTTGAGTATGCAAGTAAGAGGTGTGATTGAGTGTTGAAAAAAGTGTGAAATAATTTTGACAAACGTACAACGAAGAAGGGGGAGGAAATGGCTTTGATGGCTTCTTCCTTCACCTGGTCACCCAAGCCAACTGACACCACGTTAACTCCCATTGTGTTCAGGCGAAGCAGCTCGCCAGCTATTAGGTGTTTCAAGCGGAAGGAAGTGGATTCGGTTAAAATGAGCACGTGATCCGGAATGCGAGTACGGTCTTGTTGCAGTGTTGAACGGACCTTGGCTAGAGTAGTGACGAGGTCAAAAACTGTCTGACTGTTTCCCTCCACACAGTTCAGTTCTTTTATTAGCTCTATAAACTCTTTAGTGGATAAACTGAAAATATTTTGAAAATCCATTTATTTTTAATTCTTCATGTATTTTGAGTTAATAAAACTCAATAATGTTTTAGTGATTTTTATTTGTTGTGAACCCCTTTGGGACTGTTGAAAGCTATTGCGACGGTTACTACCACTACCACCAAACGACCACCACTGCCACCAAACGACCACCACTACCACCAATCGACCACCACTACCACTAATCGACCACCACTTCCACCTCCCCACTATACGATCGTACCACAATTGCTACCCCTGCCACCACACAGCCACTCACTTCTCATAAGTCATTTGCGTGGTTTTCCTTGGCTCAGCAAGGAGCAGATAGACTTTGGAGTTAGATTCTTCAAGCCTCATCAGCTTCACCATGTCAGCCAGAAACTGAAGCATATAAGGCCAGTCTCTGTCACAGTTCCTCAAGGTATTGTGCACCACGAACAATACTTTAATTGACTCTCCACAACCTGTGGAAGGCGGTCCGTTGTAGTTGATATCATTTCTTGTATTTTTCTGTATCCAGATTTTACTTCTATTTCCTTCGATTGTTTACTTTTGTGTCATTATGACACTGCACTCAACTTTTCAAATCAATTTGCCACTATGAAATTCAATCTTTTCAAATAAAATCAACCCTATATAATCGTTCCGGTCACAACCTTGGCATTTTCCGTCATTGCAGTTTGCAGGGTTCTTGCACTGTGATGCCTCTCTCTGCACCTGGTCCCTTCCCACGCACTTCACCTTCTCACTACAGTCCGAAGTCATCCATTCCTCTCCCACCTGTGGGTGGTGGGTGGAAATGGTGGTGTTTGTGGCTTTGTGGCGGTGTTGTTTGCGATGCTGAAGCCTGTTTCCTGCTTGTAACTCAGTGGTAGAAGGAGTGTGATGGTGTAGCGTTGAGATTGTAATGAAGGTTGTTGTTGGGCTGGTTGTGATGATGTTTTCACGGTTTGGCGAAGTTGTTGTTGTGATTTCAGTGGTGCTGCTGTTTTTGTGGAATTTGTTGCAGAAATGGGGTTGATATAGTAGTACTAACGTTGCTTGTGATAGAAGTGAAATGGAAC
>OX387253.1:7803210-7818210 GCA_947562095.1 Branchellion lobata
GGGTGATGGTAAAGTGACTTTGGCGGTGGTTCGAGGTTTTGGTGATTTGCAGTGGTGGTGGTGGTGGTGGTGGTGGTGGTGGTGGTGGTGGTGGTGGTGGTGGTGGTGGTGGTGGTGGTGGTGGTGGTGGTGGTGGTGGTGGTGGTGGTGGTGGTGGTGGTGGCGGTGGTGGTGGTGGTGGTGGTGGTGGTGGTGGTGGTGGTGGTGGTGGTTGTGGTGGTGGCTGTGGTGGTGGTGGTGGTGGTGGTGGTGGTGGTGGTGGTGGTGGTGGTGGTGGTGGTGGTGGCTGTGGTGGTGGTGGTGGTGGTGGTGGTGGTGGTGGTGGTGGTGGTGGTGGTGGTGGTGGTGGTGGTGGTGGTGGTGGTAGTGGTGGTGGTGTGGAGAGTGTGATTTTGGCGATGGAACTAATTGTGGTGAAAAATGGTCATGGATTACAATATTATGTGAAAGAAAAATATGGAAAGTGAGCATGAGATAAAGAAAGAGCTATCAATCTAATCTAATCAGGTCATTTTTAGCGCGTCTTTTAGCACTTTTTCAAAGGCGCTCTCATGGAAACGGTTCTACTCGTCGTAGTCTATTAGAGGACTGGTCTCTTTCGGACGCCATCTGTACTTTAATTGAGTTGCCGTTTATAGAACTCAAACCTTGGTTCTTCCGAGCACATTTTACAGCGGAACAGACCAACTTTCATACGGCAGGTGCAGAGGTGTTGCACAAAAAACCATAAGGTTTAATGAAGTCAAAGTGTGAAAGAATGATAAATGGTCATAGAAACAACACGGTAGAACATCAAATGTCTAGAGTTGAATAACTCGTTCTAGTGCGGTCTTGATATACCATTGAAAGTATGTGATAAAATTCATGAGATTGAAATAAATACAATTGAAATTCATGAACAGTTCGACCTAGATTCATGTTTGAAAAAATCATTCTCACTTTTCTGAGTATGCCTGTTTCGTCGATGCAGCCACATTCAGAGAGTTCCACGCATTTACCTTGTTGCAGCACCTTCGAATGATTGAATATATAAACCAAAATAGTTTTTGATGATAGTGGTAACACCAACATAAAAATCCTTTGACGCCCTCATCCCAATAGTTAAAAAGTTATTGAAAATTAAATTTCGGATTTTCCACCGGAGTTATCACGTGAGCGCAATGAATTTTGAAAATAAAAACTCGATTGAACAGAAACCGAGTGAATGCGAACAAGTTTTGTGAACACTAAACAAAAGGTAGAAGGTTCAATTCCAATCGATTGCCTGGTTGTCAATTAATAAGTAAAACCATCAATCTATAAGCGCCTTAAAGCTTGAACATTAGCCGCTTACGAACGCATTGATTGCAGGATAAAGTTTTCCATTTAGAGATACAGTTAAAAGATTATTCAATTTTTCATTCTTACAACAACTGGCCATTGATTGGAAGATTAAGAATGAGCTTCTTATGTCAGATATCATTGAAATGTTACGGCAGAGTATGGTCATTTGTCAGAGCTCTCCTCATTAAAAAACCATCAATCAAAACTTATATTTTTGTTATATCTCTTAACAAAAAGCCACGTTTTGCTTTGTAAGACTCATTTTATAATCTTTAAATCCACTCCCACTCATCAATAGCAAGCCATTAGATTCTCTAACCTTCATTTCTCCAACACTCACTGGCCACCAGGCTTTTCTCCACTAACCCCTTCCCACCACCTAATTTCACACCTTCTACATCGGTTCATCTTCACCACACTAATTACCACCCCATTCTTTCAAACATCGATCTATCACCACCCAACATCTACCATCACTCAACATCTACCACCACCCAACATCTACCACCACCCAACATCTGCAACCACCCAACATTTTCCACCAAATTCTTCTTTCGCCACATACCTTAGAGGGATCTTTACACACACAGACGTCGTAGGCGGGTGGTTTGTCACATTGTTCCTCCTTGGTCTGGTTGACACAAGTGTTGAGACACGAAGGACCGAATGGACGGCATATCTTGTCGGCATCGTCACACGTGCACGCTGAAGTAGGGAGAAAGGTTGGAGTGAGCAGGAAGAGAAGGAAAGAGAAGAAAAAAAGAAGATAAACTTGATTTAAAAAAAGGAAAAAAATTTAAATAAAAAAAAAGAAAAAAAAGTCAACAGGAAGAATTTATATTACAACTTTCGAAACAACAGCCTCACAGCATTCCAACTTTTCCCTCCACACAGCCGTTGCGTCTTCCTTCCATCCACTGCTTCTGCACTTTGCGACGAAAGCTTCCAGACTTCGACAAATACTATCTCTGACACAAGAACGCTTGTAACTGTTGAGACACTGGTGGAAAAACCTAGTCGTTTTACCCTCTCCAAGCAGGAAGACACAGCCTCCGAAGGGACCGTTCTTGTCGACTATGTTGTTGCACACCTTGTGCTCGTGGTCAGGACAGTCGAGAAGGGGGGGTAACTTTCCTTGGCAGTTGCTGGTGGCGGTTTGAAAAGGGTGTTTATTGTTGTTAAGACTGATGGCTGTGTTAATTTTTGAATTAAAAAACTTATTGATGGTAAAAATATTATAAATATTTATTTTACTGAAGCTTGTTATTGTATTTGTTACAACAGTGTTTGATTAGAATGTAACAACACCAACGGGTCAACAGAATATTCTTCCGCCACAAAACTGTTGCCCACTTCAACGCCAGGTGTTTTGAGGTCGGTGGGATATTTGTGGTTCGAAAGGAGAATGTCGTTAGCTTCGTCGTCGTCAAAGTTGCCGCAAAAGCCTTCCACATTAAAGCTGAGAGTCTTGGGCAGTTTGAGGAAAAGGTTGGAGTGGTCGCTAAAACCGAGAACCAGTCCGTAATCGGTTTCAAACTGGAGATAGTTTCCGTTGTATTCAAAGTTGTATCTCTTTTTCTTGAACGGAACTTCTATTATCTCTCCGTTGAGCTGTTTTGATGGAAAAATTAGGAGTCGAAAAATATAAACTTAGAGGGTCGCCATAGCTACCCACGTCACCATCACCTCCGCCACCTCTAACACCCCACGACCACCAACACCCCACGACCACCAACACCCCACGACCACCAACACCCCACGACCTCCAACATCACCACGACCCCATCACCACCACCAACCGTCACGATTATAGGTCCTCTCCAGAGCTTGGTTACCTTCTCGATTTTTACCACATCATCACCAATTTTAATCTCCACGTAGCTCACGTAAGCCAGTTCTTTTGTGTCGTTGGGTCTGTTGGATTGGGGGACAAGCTGTTTTGTGCACTTTCATCAACAAACCACTAAAATATTAACCTGTTAATATTTATATTTATTTAGAATTTTAATTTTTTTATTTAAAATTGAATTTAAAATTCAAACTCCAATTCAAATTAGATTTTCAAGTGGAAAGGTACCTGTGGATGTTGAAAAAGACGTTGAAGGGGTAGTTGAGAGAGCTAGAAAAAGAGAGCGAGGTTTTGCAAAGGGCAGGATAGTCAAGGATCTTGCCGTCAAAGGTCTTACAGGAGATGTCTCCCCAGCACTCACAAACGTAGTGTTTCGTGTCGGCTGTGGTTGAATAGAAAGGATTGGTTGGTGTTAAAACAGTTGAGTCGTTGTATTTAGGAGTGGTTGAAGTATGGATTGGTTGAGGTTAGGAGTGGTTGAAGTATAGATTGGTTGAGGTTAGGAGTGGTTGAAGTATGGATTGGTTGAGGTTAGGAGTGGTTGAAATATGGATTGGTTGAGGTTAGGAGTGGTTGAAGTATAGATTGGTTGAGGTTAGGAATGGTTGAAGTAAGAAGTGGTTTGAAAAAAAGAATTGAGAAAAGATAGAAGTGGTGGCTAACTTCATTAAATTAATAGTTTTGCTATTAATAAGTAAAAAGTTTATTTAAAAAGCACTCACGGCAAATGCCCATTTCTTTCTGCAGTTGTTTTCTTAGGAACTCAATCACTTCAAAACCAGAGGCTCTGAAGTAGTTTTTGCCCAGCTGTCGGGTGATCACGAAATTGAGATTCGATTAGATCAAACTCAATCAACCAATCAATTGCAATCATCTTCCAGGTTACATGGTGATAGGATTTTGAGCGCAAAAAAATATCAAACCTTACTGAGGTATAATACAATACAATACAAACACGAATATTACTATAGTGGCATTAACCCCATAGAGTTTCGAAGCCACTCAGTAGTAACCAAAAAAATCCTACCACTTGAAAGTTGAAATAACAAGAGTAACAGCCGACCTCATTCTTATTATTACTAACAAAAGCTGAAAAAAATCCTTTCTATTACCAATATAACTTACTGTAAAATACTCTTAAGGCCGGAAACAACAAGAAAAGCTAGAGAAACCTTATCCCCGTCACCTTGTGTGGTGGGTCACTAAGCATCTTCAGGTTCATTTCGTCGATGGAGTCAGTGATGCCAATAGCCACTTGTTTGATGTTCATCATCTGCACCTTGAACGCCTCCACAGGGAGCTCCTTCACTTCTATGGTCGCCTTGCCGTCCGTGATGAAGATCATGACGTTCTCTGCGTAAGGTCTGTCTGCAGGACTGTTGAAGACCTCGGTTCGAGCCACCCTCAGAGCTGCTGCCATGTTGGTGAATCCTCGTCCGTATTTGAGGTGCATAATGGCGTTTATCAATGAAGATTTGGTGCTGTAACTGTTGGTGGTGGTGGATGGGGGAGGATGAATGTTTTGGCGGAACTGGTAGTGAATGGTTTTGAGGGTGGAATGATTGGAAAAATGAAAATATGTGTTGAAAATGAACAGTGAGAAAATTGGGAATAAGCGGATGAAGTGGAGTGGTGATAAGTTGTGGAACCTGGGATGAAAGCGAAAAAATAGATGGACTCGGAAAGGCTGATTTTGAATGTTAAAAAATGGATAGAAAGTAGAAAGGTGGATGAGATTGTGAAAGAGCTGACGAATAAAAAGTGACAAATTCTCACGCGTCTAAGTTCCAGGACAACTCGGCTGTTGTGCTGAAAGTCACCATGGCAACCTGAAAGATTCAAAAAGTTTTCAGTTGTTGTTTCCAAAGCTTTGAAAATAATTTAAAACCTGTGTCATACTGGGCCCAATTACCGCATCCTTCAAAAGATTGCTGACCGCCTGCAACATATAAGTCCAACTGCCGCAGCCTGCGATGCATTCAACGCGTGTGAATAAAGTTACACAACCCACTACAACAACTACACTACCGATCTAAAATACAATCTAAATAATAATTTTATATATTTCCAATAATGTTCCAATCGAATAATTTTTAAAATTCAGAATTATATTTATTTTTCACTAATAAAAAATATATAATTGTTCCGAAAGCTGCAGTATCAGCCGCTAGTTCAAGCTACTGGGAACTTGTATGAATGGTAATACGAACCAATGATCTTCCCGTTCTCATCGATTTGTTGGTTCTTGTCTCCTGAACACACACTACCGGACATGTCCAACAAGAAGACGATGTCCATTGGTCGCTTGCAGCCTGGTGTGGGTGTTTTAATATGATTCATCATGAGGTTGAATGGACAATAATTATGATTCTTTCATTTTAAAAAAAAAATTAATTTTTTTCCTTTTTTTTTCATTAATTTAATTCATTTTTAATGTTTTCATTAAATCTAGGTTTATTGCTTTATTATTTAAAAATGTTTCAATAAACATTTTTTTTCCGTGAAATAAATTTTGAAAGGTTTCCCACTCACCGACGCATTTTTCATTTTCACATTGGGATCCGAGGAGGCAGGAGAAGGAGGTTGTTTCGGTGGCTCTGAGGCCCACACAGGTGTGCAGCTTGGTGCAGTTCTCTGTGGTCCATGTCTCTCCTATCTGCAAGGCAATGCAAACCATTCAAAACGTGGAACAATCTATCTGAGCTAATCTAACTAAATATGTCGAGCTCTGACCAAGTATTTCAACATTTCTTTGCTATTTAATTGTTTATGCATGATGGGCGTTTTCAAGAAAAACCCCTTACTAGTTTCAATCCTCTCCACAACACATTATACTCACAGCTTTTTCTCTGCCTTGATGGTCGGTGCAGCCACAAAGCGAAGGGTTCACACAGCGCTGGTTCAAGACTACTTTACCTTCAGGACATACACAAGTGTCTGCCACGTCTGGAAGCAGACACATCTTAACGGCGTTGGGGTTGGAGCAGGTGGGTATGCAAGCTGATCCTCTGACGGCACACTGCATCTCAGGGGGGCACTCACATCCTGCAGGAGGGTTCACAACCTTTCAACACTGTTAGACATATGCTTGGAATTCCTGCTGCTCACTTGTAAGTTAGTGTTCGCTCTTAGTGCTGTAATGAAACCAAAGCTTGTTTGTAAGCTGGTGTTACTAACATAACCTACAAAAAAACTTGAAAAAAAAACTGTTCAAAAAAGAATGTTGTATGTATGTTGAGTGCCGCTCTGATGACATACAGTAAACTTAAAATACAATACAATACAATACAAATACGATCGTTATTATAATGGCATTGACGCCGTTGAGTTTCGAGGTGACTCGAAAAAAATTTCAGCAAAGAGTGAAACTATATTGAAATAAAAACCTTCGTAAAAAAGAAGTACTCTATAATATTATATATTGAGGGAGTTAAGGACAGGATTTATTGAACAGATGAGTCTTCAAAGATCGACAAAAAGATTTTGTTGAGCTCGAAGATTTCAACCTGTTAGCCAGGCTGTTCCACAAAATAAACCAGATTACAATACAATAGAGATACTAATAGAATTATATTGGTATTAACCCCGTAACGTTTTGAGGCTACAGGTTAATACAATACAATACAAATACGAATAGTATTATAGTGGCGTTAACCCCGTAGAGGATTAAAGTGAAAAATCGAAAGGGTATCATGTATCAAAGCTCACTGCAACGCATGGAGCTCCTCCAGTTGGCATAGATTCCCTTAGACTGGCAAAAGCGGTCGAACTCAGCAAACACCTGACACTCGGGCTTGTAGTCTGACTTGCACACACTGCGACTGTCAGCCTCACACTTCTTCCTGAAGATTGCAGCCTCCTTGGGGTACTTTTTGTAGCAGGACGCGAATGCTTTCCTCTTGTGCGTTATGTACCTACACTTGTAGAACCGGGACCTACAAGATGGTTCTTCTTCTTGACCAGAGCATTGACTGAAAGTGGTGTTGAGAGCGTCGGAGTGATTGGTTTGGCGTCGTGTGATGTGATTCATGTTTTTAATTTAATTTAATTTAATTTAATTTAATTTAATTTAATTTAATTTAATTTAATTTAATTTAATTTAATTTAATTTAATTTAATTTAATTTAATTTAATTTAATTTAATTTAATTTAATTTAATTTAATTTAATTTAATTTAATTTAATTTAATTTAATTTAATTTAATTTAATTTAATTTAATTTAATTTAATTTAACCTAATCTAATTTAATTTAATTTAATTTAATTTAATTTAATTTAATTTAATTTAATTTAATTTAATTTAATTTAATTTAATTTAATTTAATTTAATTTAATTTAATTTAATTTAATTTAATTTAATTTAATTTAATTTAATTTAATTTAATTTACTTTAAATTAATTTACTTTAATTTAATTTAATTTAATTTAATTTAATTTAATTTAATTTAATTTAATTTAGTTTAATTTAATTTAATTTAATTTAATTTAATTTAATTTAATTTAATTTAATTTAATTTGTTTGCTTAGTTTAATTTTATGCAATTCAGGCTCAAAACCTGGCCGCTAATGTCGACAACGACGAAATTCAGCATTTGGTGTTGAAATGTTTCAAGATTACTCACCCATTGATGGCTTCTGTGTCATTCTTATTGGCCCAGCTGTCGCCAACCTGAGTGCCATCAGCCACTTTCGAGATGGAGCTGGGAGCCGTGGTTGGAGTTCCATCAGCCAAGTGCATGTCATTCCTCCAGTTGCCGTCGTAGTTGCCACAGAAGCCTTCCACCTCATTTTTGAAGGTGGGGTTGATAAAGACTTTGGCGTAGTGCAGTTTGGAAAGACTGACAGAGATTCCAACGGTGGTACTCAGTTCCACCGCGTCTCCGTTGTAGAAGACGTAAAAATCTTTCTCTGAGAAAGGGATGCTGCGTTCAACGCCGTTCAACTGTGCGGAGAATAATTATTCAAAATGAATCAATTTAGTGATAAATTTTTATATTTTATTATTTCAATTTAGTGAGAAAATTGAATATTTCATTACTTAAATAAAGAAAAAAATTAATTTTTAATTTTAATTTTTTTAATTCATTGGAAAATCAATTTAAATTCTAGCTTCTTTAACTTATTAGGAACTTTACTTAGAACTTTCATACATCTTTCAAACATTAACTGACATAGAGTGTGACAAGACTGCCGATTGCAGGAAATTTCCTCTCCAGAATGATCTCTCGTCCATTCAAGAGGATGATCAACCTCCCTGGGTAGCGAAGGTTTCCGATGGGGAAGGGGTTATAGGTCCTCAACCACACCTGCAGACGACCCAGGTCTGAGACGTGCTGCAGCATCAGGAAGCTGCAAGTGCCCTTGTACTTGAGTAAGAGGCCGTCAAAGGTGGTGCATCTACCGGCCCCAACACACGAACACGTCACTGGATGACCAGCGGCTGGGGGGGGGGAGTTGATTGGGAGCTTGCAAGGTGTTGCAATCACTAATGCAGTGTTTGATTTTTCATTTGAATTTTTTTTTCAAATTTTGCTCCATAGCCGCTGGGCTGCAAGGAGTATTTTTGTTCAAGTGGCCTCAACCCGCGAGACCTTTGAAACCGCTCTCTTGGAAAAATCATTGCAGTTGACATGTTATTTATAAGTCATAAGTGGTCTACGGTTGTTAGTTTCTCTCACTATATATGAGACATAACAAAAGTAAATTAGAAAAATATTAAGTTATATGCAATATGTTTAGAATTCTAAACTAGCTTTTCAATCTGAGCTATCTTCATTTAGTCTATTCTAATCTATTCTAATCTAATCTCATCCAACCTAACCTAATTCAATTTTATCTAATCTAAATCGATCCGTTTATATAGCGCTTCAGAGAAAGGTCAATACACCAACCGCACAAGTTGAAGGTATTTTGTACGTATTTCTTGGTCGACTCAATGGCTCTGACGCTGGGTACAATGAAGTGAGACCTCTCGGAGCTCTGTTGTGAATTCCGTAAACCAGTTGACTACTTTCAATTGAAAATTCTCTGAAGCTTCACTGGGACTTGCTTTTTGAATATTTTGATGAAATATTGACTCTTTGGTTTTATTTGTTAACCCATACCGACGACTGCGTTAAAATAATTTTCTATAGACTATTTTTAATCAGTATCCAACAAATAACCATATTAAGTGGTATGTTAGTTGAGTTGTGAGAGGAGGTTATGGGACAACTCACGCTTTCTGTGGACACCAAAGCCTTGATAGCTGTTTCGTCGATTTTATCGTTTGTGACCACAGCTGTGAACTTGGCCTGTAGACTCTTCAATGCTTCAAGTTCTTCCTTAACCTACATGGAAATAAATGGGTTTAAGTAAGGATAAAGGTTAGGATTAAGGTTATGGTTAAGGTTGGGATTGAGGTTAGGATTGAGGTTGGGATTAAGATTGGGATTAATGTTAGGATTAAAGTAAGGGTTAAGGTTGAGATTAAAGTTAGGATTAAGATTATGATTAAGGTTATGGTAAAGGTTAGGATTAAGGTTATGGTAAAGGTTAGGATTAAGGTTATGGTAAAGGTTAGGATTAAGGTAAGGATTAAGGTTGGAATAAAGGTTAAGATTAAGATTGGGATTAAGGTTAAGATTAAGATTAGGATTCTTCTTCAAATGCTACCAATCAACTTCATTATTTGTTGAATCATAAATAAAGTGCTTTTGAACAATATGATCAATGCTATACAAATCTTTTATGGAAATAGATAAGCTCCGACAAAATAGATAATCTAATCTAATCAAATCATTTATGCAGCGCTATATATTATGCAACTGTTTAGATTGCAAAATATTACGCAATTTATTACATAGATTAGCTTAAAGTTATATGTAAAAGTAGTTAAAGTATGAGATAATATAACATTCGAGAAACATTCGTAATCTGAACAATTACTCACTTGTTCCCGGTTCGAATGCCAAGAGTTGAGAATAAATAAAACATGGTTGGGAGCGGATGATCGGTCGAAGGAAGAAGTGAAGACACTCTTCTTGAGGAACCTCAAGGCTGCGGCTACGTTGGCGTCTTCGAAGTTGAAGGCGATCTTTGTCTGTTTCAATAGTTTCACTAAGCCCTGGGAGCTCCTGGGAAGAAGAAGGTTGTTGTATGTTTCAATACAATACAACGACGGAGCCACTGCGGGTCTACGTTGGGTAGAAACCTCAAATGGAAACTAACTTTCTGCAATTAAGTTTTCTCACGAAAAATAGACCATAAAACTCTCGGGCTTTGAACGCCACTACATTGATATTCAGCATTTGTACAATGGAAGGTGTAAGAGATATCGTAGATGATGGCGAAGGTGTTGGTGATTAATAGGAGTAAGCCCAGCACATAGCTTCATAACCACAGTGAAATATCGTGTTAGAAACTCACACAAATCCTCGCCCAATCAGCATGGGCGTGTCGGAAAGTTTGACCAAAGCGATGTTGTTGTCGGGAGATCCGATCTGGAGGAAATTGACAATTTTGGCCACGTAGTCAAGCACCTTCTTCCACTGGTTGCACACGTCTCCATCGAAGGTGGGATCTCCTCGGCACTGCGACTGGGTGTTGTCGATCACAATCACCGTATCCATCTTCTTGTTGCAAGCTGTTGCATGGAGTGCGGGTGGAGGTGGAGGGGAGTTGAGACAATTAAAAAAAACTCTCATTCATGGACTTTAATTTTTTTATGAAAATATATCTTATTTATAAAATTTTTTAATGAAATTAATTTCTTAAATAAGAATGGACTTTTATTCCTGAAATCGAGTCATATTCATGAACTCAAATCTTTTTCAAAAAGAGCCTAGACAGGCAACGGAAACTTTCATGTTTATGGGTTGATGATGGTTGGTTGATGGATGAGTTGAGGGATGGTTGATGGATGGTTGATGGATGGTTGATGGATGGTTGATGGATGGTATGGATGGTTGAAGGGTGGTTAAAAGGTGGTTGGTTAATGAATGGTTGCTTGGTGAATGGGTGATCCTCAAGCAGCGGTACTGACCGACAGAGCAGTCGCTGCCTGAAAAGCCGTGATGACACTTGCACATTTTTTTGCCTTCAACCGACACGTCCAAGCACTGCCCACCGTTCTTGCAGCTGCTTGAGGAACAGGCTGCGGAGGTTGAAACGGCATTTTTAGTTTATTAACTTCAAAATTATTTTTCATTTCTAGTTGTCCACATTGCCTTGTTAACACTCCTTACATAGATAAATTGGCCTCTCGAGTTTGCAAAGAATACCATTTAAAAGTTTAAAGTTTTGTGGTGTTAAAGTTTTTTTTAAAAGTTAAAAAGTTTTTTGAGTTTGAAGTGTTTGAAAATTAAACTGACAAGAACACGTTTCTCCTCTGCAGTACGTGTATTTGGGGCATCTGAAACTTTTTTTCGTGACAACTCCACCACTGGTACACTTCTTCCTCGTCTCACACGACTCTTCCAGCCACTCCTCATCCAACTGTAAGTCAATAAAAAAAATTTGTACTTGAAAAAATCAACTTTTTAATTTACAGAAGTTTAAAATTCTAATTTTTTGAATAACAAAGCAAGCAAAACCAGAACAAACATGCAGTTCCAAGCACACGCAGAACTGCCCCCACCTGTCTAGCAGAGCCTTTCTCATCGACACAACCACAGTCCTTGTTGGGCACACAAAAGCCGTCGAATAGAACCTTTCCGGCAGGGCAGATGCAGATGTCGGTGGCCACATTAGGTACTACCTTGCAGGGCTTGTTGGCACACGTGCCTCTGCAGGCTGTGGTCTTCATCGCTCTGCTCATGCTAGGATCTGGACATCCCGATGCTGTGTGCATAGTTGGTTGTGTTTCATAAATCTAATCTAATCTAATCATTTATATAGCGCTGATTCCACAATGCTCAAGAGAGCTCAAAAATCATAATGTTTTTTATACGACAAAATAAGAAGATGGATGGCAACGCGTAATCATAACAAGCTGGACAGGAAGTAACAGGTACTCATAACAAACATAACATGAATAACAGATCTATCATAAAAATAATCAACGAAATAATCATCAATTTATCAAGGTTATTCACAGCATATACAACTAACGGATGAAGAAATATAACAAAATAGAGCAGTAACACATTTATAACAATGAGGTGCGGAGAAGGTGCACTCCCGCAAGAGACACACGCAGGTTGAAGACAACGAAAATAAATTTCAAAAAGTCGAATTGAAGTTTTTAAAGATAAATTAAAATTTGAAAAAATTAATTGAATTTAAAAGATTAATTAAATGTGGAGAAGTTGGATAAATGTAAAAAATTAAATAACTTTGAAAAATTAAATAAATTAACAAAGCTTAAATCAAACTTTAAATAATTGCAATAAATGTTTGAACATCAGTCCAAGATGCAGGAGCACTCACGACAAGAGAAGGAGCCTCTCCAGTTGCCGACCACACTGGCGCCCGCCTCTTGGCAGCTCTTGGCGAAGTTCTCAAGAGACTCACAGGCAAACATTTCATTGCAAGAGCTCGTGACCTCTTTGATGCAGCTCAGAACGAACAGACCTACCTTCTGTTGGCCCATGTGGTGTAAGCATTTCTGGAAGGGTCCTTCTTTGTTGAGAATGCTGTAACATTTGCCTGGCGATGGCTTTTGACACTCTTCCTCTGGGGGTCTTGGTGGTCTCTGATCTGAGCAGCTGCAAGGATGTGACAGTATTTGTAGTTGTGAAAAGGTGGTGGAAAAGAGTGAGCTGGTAGTTGATTGAGCGTGGGAGTAATGGGGCAGAAGATGTGTTGTTAGTTGGTGACTGGTCGCTAGTTAGCAATGGGGGGTGAGTAGCGGGTTGTTGATTCACGGAATAATAGACTTATGACTAGATTGATAGTTTGAGTGCACTGTGGAGTGAATCAGTAAGGTAGCTTGCACTTTGATCGAATGCTTCATTTAATGGTTCGTTGCGAGGAAGGATTGATTGAGTGTTGTGCGTTAGGGGGCGCAGGTGTGTTTATATCTTGGACAGATTGATTTTTTGTAACAAGCAGCAGTTTTTTATGCACAGTTTGAACAACAACTTCTTATAACTAGATCGCTAAGGAGCTTTGAGTATTGTTTGAATAATGGTCACTCATCCATCTATCTTATTCACATCGCTCCATTCTCTTACCCACCTTCATCTATCTATCTATTCCCATAACCGTCCATCTATTCACCTAACCCCTCATCTATTCACCTAACCCCCCATCCATTCACGTAACCATTCATTCATTCATCTAACCACCCATCCATTCACCTAACCACCCATCCATTCATCTAACCACCCATCCATTCACCTAACCACCCATCCATTCATCTAACCACCCATCCATTCACCTAACCACCCATTCATTCATCTAACCACCCATCCATTCACCTAACCACCCATCCATTCATCTAACCACCCATCCATTCACCTAACCACCCATCCATTCATCTAACCACCCATCCATTCACCTAACCACCCATCCATTCATCTAACCACCCATCCATTCACCTAACCACCCATCCATTCATCTAACCACCCATCCATTCACCTAACCACCCATTCATTCATCTAACCACCCATCCATTCATCTAACCACCCATCCATTCATCTAACCACCCATCTATTCACCTAACCCCTCATCTATTCACCTAACCCCCCATCCATTCACGTAACCATTCATCCATTCACCTAACCACCCATCCATTCATCTAACCACCCATCCATTCACCTAACCACCCATCCATTCATCTAACCACCCATCCATTCACCTAACCACCCATCCATTCATCTAACCACCCATCCATTCACCTAACCACCCATCCATTCATCTAACCACCCATCCATTCACCTAACCACCCATCCATTCATCTAACCACCCATCCATTCACCTAACCACCCATCCATTCATCTAACCACCCATCCATTCACCTAACCACCCATCCATTCACTCACTTCAGAACGAAGCTTTCAGTAACAAAGGATCCAGGTTTTTTTTCGCCAATGGCGTTTTGACCAGTCGCAGTGGTGTAGTCGTTGGTGGGGTCGGAGTTGTAGTCGCCACAAACGCCGTTCAATTTTTCCTTAAACCTTAAACGTTGGAAATGATTTTTTATATCAAAACATAAAATTTAAGTCACAATTTTTTTAGTTATTAATTAAAAAAAAAAGAAAATTGAAGATTTGAAAAAGTTTTTAGTGCATGAAATCGGGTTCAAGATATCGAAAAAAAACTTTTCAATGAGCATAAAATAACTGAAACGACTTCGAATGATCACAAGTTCGTTTAGTAATGACTTTTGAACAGTTTGGAATCAGCGCTATAAAAACTTTTTGATTAGATTAGACTATATAAGATAAGATTAGATTAGACTAGATAAGATAAGATCAGATTAGACTAGATGAGATAAGATTAGAGTGGACTAGATTAATATATAGATATAAGATTAGATAAGACTAGATTAATATATAGATATAAGATTAGATCAGATTATTTTTAGTCAGAGTTATATATTTTATAGATTAGATTAAACTCCACCCACCTTTTGGGCATGTCTACCTTCACTCGCCATTTGTTGGTGTAGGCGACGTTGACTCCGTTGTCCAAGCGCACCTGCACATAATCTCCGTTGTATATGATGCAGAAACCCTTTTCTGATTCGTAAGGAATTTCAACCGAAATGTTGTTAACCTGGATGTTGTGTAGTGGGTGTTGTGTAGTGGGTGTTGTGTAGTGGGTGTTCTGTGATGGGTGTTGTGTGGTGGGTGTTGTGTAGTGGTTGTTGTGCGGTGGGTGTTGTGTAGTGGGAGTTGTGTGGCG
>OX387253.1:7823210-7868210 GCA_947562095.1 Branchellion lobata
TGCTGAGGAATTGGACAGCGTGGAGGGTGATGAAGAAGATATCAAAGGAAACTTCGCCTTCCATTTTGTAGGGCAGCTCCACGTGTATTCCATTAACCTGGTGGTGGTTGGAAAAGGAGGAAAAGGAAGAGGAAAAGGGAGAAAAGGAAAAAAAAAAGAGTAAAAAAAAAGAGGAGGAAAAAGAGAAGGAGGAGGAGAAGGAGGAGGAGAAGGAAGAGGAGAAGGAAGAAGAGGAGGAAGAAGAAGAGGAAAAGGAGGAAAAAAAGGAAGAGAAGGAGAGAGTGATTTTTGAATTGTTGGAGCAGTTATACACCAAAGACCTTCCACACCGACCTTCACTTCAATGGCATTGTTCTCCACGGTGAATGAGATTTGGTACCCTTCAAACTCCAGGTCTATGCCTCCTATGTACATCACATGAGGGTTCAAGTCATGGGGAGTTCTGTGGGCGTACACACTCACAGGGTGCTGTCCGTGATGCCTACTCAACAAAAACCGACATTTGCCTGTGTTTGGGTGTTGGTGAGTTGTAATTCAGAAGATTTATAAATAGTCAGATAGTGAGATAGCTCTGTGGATAGATTGATTGGTTGAAATTGGTTTACTTTTGAAAAGTAAAATATATATTGTTGGGTAATAGAGGATGGTTGGGGAAATAGAGCAGGCACCGTGGTAGTTAATGTTGGCCTGGTCGAACGTCCTACAGTGGGTGGCCCCCTTGCATGTGCAAGTGTTGAGAGCTGCATGATGAAAAAATCATTTTCGTAATCATGCATACACATATAAACACACATACACAAACACACACAACACACACACACACACACACACACACACACACACACACACACACACACACACACACACACACACACACACACACACACACACACACACACACACACACACACACAAACCTATTTCACAGTTGTGGCCTCCATATAGGTTAGGACACTGGCAAGTGTGTTTGCCGTTCTCAAGCTCTATGCACGTGCCTCCATTCATACAAGGGTAATACTCACATCCTGTTGGTGTCCGTGAGGGTAGTGGTGTTTATCTTGATGAGGATAGTAATAATGGTGGTTGTCGTGGGAGTCGTGATGGGGCTGATGATGAAAGTGGTGGTGTGGTGGTGTGGTGGTAGAAGGATGTTGGCCATGGTAGTTGTGGTGGTGGGAGTAATGCTGATTAGTAAAATTTATGTGGTCAAAGTGAATATTCGTTGAAATTATAAAGCGGCGATAGAGAATTCTTGCGTTGGTGGTGAGGTATTGGAAGAATTTAAGAATGTTGATAGACATTGGTTTATAGAAAATAATACGTTTGGAATTATGAAAAAATCCAAAAATTGTAAAAAATCATAAAAAGACTCTGAGAATTAATATTTCATCACTCGTCATTTTAGTTTTTTTCCTAAACACTCTGCTCTTAAAATCAAAAAAAAATTATACCTATATTTTTTCCTTCTCATGTCGTGTAACATTCTCATTCATATCACCAAAGTTTTTAATTTTTTATTTTTTATTTTTTTCCAATATTCACTTATTTTATATAATTAAATTTTAAATCATAAATTAATAGACAACTTTTAATTTCATCATTCCCGATAATAATCCATACATTCTAAACACCTTAACGAAGGTCCTCAACAATCAAGTTACACAAGCCAAACATCACACAAAAGCACATACAACACACACGGCATGCTATACACACGGCAAACACACAGCAAACACACAGCAAACGCACAGCAAACACACAGCAAACACACGGCAAACACCCAGCAAACACACAGCAAACACACAGCAAACACACAGCAAACACACAGCAAAAACACAGCAAACACACAGCAAACACAAAGCAAACACACAGCAAACACACAGCAAACACACAGCAAACACACAGCAAACACAAAGCAAACACACAGCAAACACACAGCAAACACAAAGCAAACACACAGCAAACACACAGCAAACACACAGCAAACACACAGCAAACACACAGCAAACACACAGCAAACACACAGCAAACACACAGCAAACACACAGCAAACACAAAGCAAACACACAGCAAACACACAGCAAACACACAGCAAACACACAGCAAACACAAAGCAAACACACAGCAAACACACAGCAAACACAAAGCAAACACACAGCAAACACAAAGCAAACACACAGCAAACACTAAGCACTGACCAACGGGGGAGTTGGAGAGGAAGTACTTAGCTTTCTTATCAAAGCTTCTTCCATTATCATCTTCGTCTCTGCTTCTGCTATTTCCGTTATTATTTTTTCCATTGGCTCCATGCACGACCACAAGCCATACCAGCAGGCCTACAGCCCACGCCTTCATGCTCGCACTGGTGGGGAAGATGGAGGCTGTTGGAAGGAGTTCTGAGAAGGAAAAACATACCAATACAACGGGGGTTAGTCTCAATGGAAAACGTGAAGATTATGGAAGGTTTCTCTCGATTTTCGTGTTGGACTTGTTATTTTATGACTTGTTACTGATTTTACTTGTGGTTGACTTTTCTAATTTTGGTTTTTGCGTTGTATGCAACACCAAAAATTTTTCAATAGTTTTTTCATGTAGTTATAAGCTATGGTTTAATTTAAACTGTTCAAGGTTCATTGATATAATCCTATGGTCAGTTTTACTCTTGAATTTCAATTATGATTCCTTACCACATACAGTCTTGGTTAATTTGAATTTTTTTTATTATGATGTCGATTAGAATTTTTTTTATTATGATGTTATGCCATATTGATTTGAATTTTTTGTAACTTGAAACATTCTTCAAAAGTTATTTGATATGGTTATGAGCTATTATGAAATTCTCAAGTATGTTTAGTTGCCTCCTTGGTCGCTTTTGCTCATGATCTTCCGTAAGGCTTTCAAAACTCACCTATTTAAGTGGTTCTTAGCGGAACGTTCCTTAATCACTCTTAATTCTCCTAGCTTCAACGATTTAGTCCATTTCCTCCATAACTTTCTTTGTTTTTTTGGTTCATTGCCTCGATCCTACCTCAACCTACTTCTACCTCAAACATTTCACTCAACTTCCACCATGAACATCTTTCACTACACTCCATCTCATTACCCACGATTTTATACCCGATTTTTCCACATTGGCTCATTTGAACTCATCTCGCTTCGGTCTTATCTTTCAAGTTTTAATCAAGTCAACTCTCATTCTACCTCCATTTTCATTTTGACTATTGGTAATTTCTTTCTCTTCATTTATATTATTACTATTATTATACTATGTCTGCACCTGTGGCATAATGATTGGCCTATTTCACTGTAAATTTTATCTGGGTGAGCCCATGTTTGAGCTCTGTAATCGGCAGCTCAACTTAAGTATATACCCGTCTTGGAGTGGCTTAGTCACCTAGTAGCTCACAGTAAGTAAAACCGTTCCCATGGGAGCAAAGTGCTAAAAAGCATTTTTTTAAAATTTTCTATTAGATTTTTGAATGTGCGAAAATCATTTGTTCAAAAAAGGATATTTAGAAAGTTTGACTTTGAATAAAACTTTTTTAATGAATTTGTCATAAATTGAAATATATTGAATTTTTGTTCGCTTTTTTACATTTTTCAGTTGAGAGCTGTAGCATCGAATTTAAATTCTCATTTTTTTGGTTTCAAACAATGAAAAATGCCGAAAAATCAAGCCAACTGTTTGTACATTTTATCAACGTCTGTGGAGAAGTATGTCTTTATACGATAACTTTTGCTGATGTTTTTTTCTTTTATTTCGATTTTTTACTAAGTTGTGTGCCGTTTCCAGAGTTTGTCTGGATTTGCTTCAATGAAAACTACAAAAAATAATTTAAAAAAAACTGTACAATTCTTTATAATTTTTTTAATTAATTTGTTTTGATGAAATTGCTTCGCGTATAGTCACAGTTTATAAAATAAAAGGTTTTCAGTGACGCTGTAACCTTTAGCGAGAAATTGAGGGTATTCAGCAACCTCACGACATTTCATTGCTCGCCTATACAGATAGCTGATGACCTTTCGTTTCCCACCCTTCATTCCTACATCTCAATCAGAAACTTATCAATTTTTTAATAAAACTTTTTAAAATCATTTATTGCATTTATTTAAATATTCAATAGAAAAGCACATTTGAGTTGTAGATATATTTTTACACATTTTGGATACAATAAACATACGCAATTATTATTTCAGTAATCTAATCTAATCAGGAAATTCGTAGTGCGCCCTTAGCACCATGCTCAAAAGCGCTCCCAAAAACGGTTTTACTCGCTGCGAACTAATAGAAGACTAGGTGCTCTACGACGGAAACTTTACTTCAGTTGAGTTGACGTTTCTAGAACTCAAACTTGGGCTCACCCAAACACAATTTACAACGGAATAGGCCAATCTTTAGGCCACAGGCGCAGTCACAGTATACTAATAGTAATAAAAATATTAATAAAAAATGAAAAATTGAGAAATTACTATAATTCAAGGTGAGAAATGGGAATAGAATTGATAGTCAACTTGATAAAAACTTAAAATACAAAACTGGAACGAAATAAGTTCAAATGAGTGGTGTGGGAAAGTTGGACATAAAATGGTAGTAATGAGATGGTGTGATGAGAGATGGTGATGATGAAGGTTGACTGAAATAGTTGAGATGGAAGTGGGTTGAGATGAAATCAGGGCAATGAAGCATGAAATGAATGAAACATGAGACAATGCACAAGAGCCTTGAAGCTAGAGGCTAAAAGAATTGTGGGTGATTTAGGAAAAATTTAGGTGATTCCGCTAAGAACTGTAGAATTTATCTCAATGAATTAAAAAGTAAGTTGTGCTTATAATCGGTACTAACTTATCCACCAACAGACTCGTTCTGTTTTAATCAATTGTAAGTAATGCTTCGATGGATTATAATTTATCAAATATATAAATTGTGATGACACTCCAAAAAATCGCTATTCAATAATAAAAACATGGTTGTGAAAGTTCATTTTTGAAAAGTATTGGAAACATTAAAGTCTTCAATAACATAAAAATACCTTTTAGTTGTTTTTGTAGCTCACTTCACTCGGTACAATGTTTTCATAACCAGTATAACTGAATATAGAGAACGGTTATTGTAAAAATAATACACCATAGTTCCGTTTTGTTTAATTAATAATAAAGCGTTTACTACATTTTTATTAATCAGCGCTAAACAGATTTTACAAAAAAAATCAAATTAATGTTAACTCACAGGATAGTTTGTTCTGGTTTTGACTGTAACAGCAAAAGTAACAGGGGCAGCAACAGCAGTTGAAACAGCAATTGTGGATGCAAACACCCACTGGCAATCTGGCTAAAGGACCCCCATGCCTTTATATACCAAGCCGATCCTTTAAGTTTTTAAAGATACCAGGAAAGATTTGTTGTAATCTTGAAACGTAGCTTATTCTTGTTATTGTCTTGATTCGAAATCCAATAACTCTATTTTTTTAGTTTTTGAGAATAAAAACAAAAAATAGTCTTCTATTAGTTATTAGTTATTACTTATTAGTCCATCAAAAAGTTGTGCATTTTGCGTCGGGAAATATCAATACGTCCTTAGTTATTATTTTTTGCGTTTTCTTCAATTTATAATTTTTTTAAAAACTGCTATTCGTTATAAAAACTGATAAGCTCATATTATTATGTGGCCTCGAAACTCTACGGGGTTAATGCCACTATAATAATATTCGTTTTTGTATTGTATTGTATAATCAGCGCTATTTAATATTTGATTAGATTAAATTAGTTTAAAATTACTTACAAAAACACATAAAAAGTTTCTCACGCAAAAAGTTTTTTTATATGTCAAATAATTTTTTTTCAATGATTTATGCCTAAGTACGGCTTTTTGACGCTGTTTTTATCGATTAATATTTTTACTGAACTAAAGTTACGCCCTAGATGATTTATAGCCTACTAAAAGGTAACTTGGAACTTATATATGTGATTAAAAATATGATTAGTTGTCGATCGTATGAATGAGAACAGAGCGGGTTACACAAATAATTATTTGCAATATGATTTTTTTTTTCTGACCTAACATGGTTTCATTCTTCAAAAGTTTTTTTCCTGAACGAACAATGAAGTTGAGCGAAGTGAATCAAAAACAAAAAATGGCTGAATTGATTTTAGGTGAATTGACGTGGCAGATGAAAATAGCGGATCAGTTGAAAATTGAGAAAGAACGAGAAGAAAAGCTACAAAAAACGGGGGTTGATTATTCATGGCTAGTTAACAACAAGGCCAAGGCTACTGGCATAACTGAGTTCAAACGCTTTGAACTTGAAGAACTTTGCTACCAAATTGAACCTGATGATTGCACAAATGTAAGCATTTTTTGTCCTGTTTGCCCGAAACTCTACGGGTTAATGCCACCATAATAATGTTCGTATATGTAATGTATTGTATTCTACCTTATCTGATTTTGAATTAAAATTTCTATTCAGGTATTTTCATAAGTTACATAAAATTTGAAAATTTCATTCCAAAGGTGATTCGGTCTTTATGGCGTCTGGCGGAAACAAGAGAGTGGATGGCAGATGAATTTCCAGAACTGTTGCGTACAATCCTACTCAGCAGCATCCACAACAGAAACCTTTTCAACAACCAACCCATCCACAACAATAACACTTTTTCAAACTTTCAAAAATGGTCTGCTATTAGTTTTTTGAGCACGTTATGGGGTGGGGAAGACAACAGTCGAGAAAGAAAAAGTTCTCTCTCATTGGAGATGATGGAGTTGGGAGTGGAGTTTCATGGGAATTGAAAGCATTTCCATCTCATTCATTGTTCTCTGCTGGACTATGATATATTTATTGATAAATTGATATAAATATATTGAAATATGATATCCAACATTAAAACATATTCACCTCAGACGTTATATTGATATATTTTTGGAGAGCTTGAATGTTTCACTTGCATTGTTTCATCTAATTGACATTAACCGAATAATCGCCTGAAATATTTTTGATTTACACTTCAAACTTGTGATCACGTAAACCTATTTGACAATGGTAAACACTGCATTTTTTGTTTATAACATTGTTTCTTCCAACGCGTCGGTGTCTTTTCTTGTATAAATCAATCGTTTAATTTATTATTCAATATAACAAAAATAAATGGTTTTTTTATTATTGCTTTTTTTTCATAGTATATCAAGTCAAGTCCAGACCTATGCTGGAAATGTTACAAAAACACGGCGAACAATCGAACTATAAAGAAAACATTAAAATATACGATATGTGTATTATTATTATTGTTTTTATAAATATTGTGTATTATTATTATTATTATTATTATTAATCTTCATCATCATCATCATATCAACTGATAGTAACTATGGTTACATAAAACGTGTATAACCTTTATATTTTCTTCCTTAAAGTAAAATTTGTATTAATAATTCAAAATCGACATTTTTGAAGCTAAAAAATGTTTCTTTAGCTAAAAAGACTTCGAAGCATTATGGGTCTTTCATTTTTTTTCTTAATATATTTAATTTCAAAATGTAAGAAATATTTATAGTCTAATCTGATCAAAGCATTTGTAGATGGTCTTTTAGAATTTTGTTCAAAGGCGATTGTAGAAAAACGCTTTTACTTGCTGTGGGTTACCAGGTGCTTAAGCACTTTTGCACAGCGTCTGTTTTTCACTTTTATTTCAAATTTTCAAATCTTAGCATACCCAGTCGCGCCTTACAGCGGAACAAGCTAACCATTATGTCATTGGCACAGACGTGTTGAAAATATATAAATAACTAAAAAAATAGCTTGAAAAAACTCAATGTTACAAAAATTTTAGGTATAAACTAAAAGAAAAGTTGACTTTAAAGTCAAATTGATGCATTTTAAAATCTAAAATTGAAAAATAGCCCACAATCATATCGAATGATCATTGAAAAACGTTTCATGTTATGAAGAATTAAAAAAATAATAAAAAAGAACCGAATCAAATTGACCAAAACGGTACTGTGCGAAAGTCCAAGATGAAAGTTGGCCATAGAATCAAATCAATGAACCTCAAAAACTTGAATCAAACCCTAACTCATAGTCACATGAAACAACTATTTTAAAAAATTTGGTGTCACAGGAAAACCCTAAAAAACGGTTAAAAAATCAAATTGAAGAACAAAGTCAAACCAATCAAAACTTAAATGTACAAAACACAGGGCAGATTCGTATTTCTCGTCTGAACTATGCGATATTGGAACCGCTATTTTAAAACATTTTTTCAATAATATTTTCCACATTTCTAATCTACATTTAAATTTCTCATCACGTTAGAGTTTTTTGAACGCTCTTGAACAGTTTGGCAGCGCAATACAAATGCTTTGATTAGATTAGATTGGTTAAGTTGTATTTGTTCTCCTATTTCAATTTTTCTCTCTATGGCATTTTCAGTAACATGAAACATTTTTCAATAGTTATTTGATATGATTGTAAACTATTTTATATACCTCGGTACTCACTTGATTTTTCTCAGACTTACTCATATTTTGAACCTGAGTTTTATCAGTTTTTTTTCTATTGTTTATAATAACTTTTATTTATATTTCACATTTACTATTCGTAGATGAAGCCCAGAATTACGCTGTAAATGGTACAGAACATGGCGAAAAATCGAACTAAAAAAAATTAAAACTAATGACCAAAAACTCCATGAGCCCTAATTATTTTAGGTGCATGAAATGTTTGATGGTATTTAGTAATAATATTGTTAATGTGAGGTGTAGTGTTGAGAGTTTCAGTGAATGAGACTCCCAGGATGATGAAGAAAGATGTTCGTTGGAAAGATGGATGAAGACTGGGGGTGTTATTTTATTATAGTTATTATGTATAGTTATTTCTTAAGATTTTTTGAGATTAAAAGAAAGATTACTTAATTTAGCTCATCAATGGGCTTTAACTAATGAAAACTTTTTGAAAAAAAAATAAATTGTATGATATAACCGAATCTCTTATTATATCTGGCATAAAATATACAGCACCTTCAGGTGTGGATTCGCCAATCATGAACATATAAAAAAACTTCAAGCTTTGCTTAATAAACTTATAGGACTTAACTACCTTCCTTCTAACTATCCTTAAATAAAATCAATCTGCATCTCTTGATGAACACTTTCTCTCAAGAGTTACCCGTAATCCGCACCATGTACTCCATTAGACCTTCCCACCTTTCAAGTCTACATCCCGTGATATTCAGAGACAAACACACAATTACACTCCAACAATCCACTCTTTCTACCAAAACAAAACATTCCTCCCTCGTCTTCACAATAAGTCCATAATGCTTATTGTACATCGTTTTGAATTTAAACCTTTTTTCTTAATTTTTTTGCCGTTTTTTGTATGTCCAATGCTGACTTTTACGACTGATAACATTCAGTTTTCTTAACTTCAAAATTTCTTTTTTTTCAGTTCACTTCTTCGCCATGTTCTGTACCATTTCCATCACATGTCTGGACCTGACCTAATAAAGACTATTAAAAATTAAAATCCAGACTATCGACGATATAACCTGTTAAATATTCATAAATCAAAATTTTTAAAATATTCGTTTATTAGGATATATAAAATATTTAATTTTGGAATAGAATGAATTGTCGATTCTTGACTGCTGTTGGCCTGTTGGAGGTGACGAAGTGCATGCCTGTGTGGAGTGACTCTTTTATTTCGGAAAGCTCAAATGAACTGGGTTGAAGTGACAAGTTTGAAAGCGGTTTATATGTAAAATAAATGCTCGAACAAATACCATGGAAGATTGATTTGTTTAGCGCTGCAAATTAACCAGAGGCCCTTCACTACTGCTCATCTCGCCAACTCTCATTCCTTGCCACTTCTACTCTGATTCCTAGTCTTGAAAATATTCTATGAAATGTGAACTTACATTTATAGAGTCATTAAGTGCTACATAAATGTTTCCAGAAATGACGTTGTCGAAGCAGAATGAAAAATAAACTACGATACAAAATCATGGTCACAGTAATTTCTTCCAAAATAAGCGTCAAAGTCCGATCGAAAGAAGCTACAGAGTGCTTGAAATTCAGAAGACGATGCGGTGATACGAAGGAGGACCATTCATCGTCTCAGTGAAACATTCAGTGAATGACGAATGGAGCAAGCGAATGAAGGAGTAGATGGATGGAGTGACTAGATGAATGGATATATAAGTAAGTTCACCTCAGTTGCTTGCCTTGGCGTTTAAAATGAGATTTATTGAATGAACGAATGAGTGAATAAATAGGTGAATTGATAAATGAATGAACGAGCAATGGATGAATAAAAGGACGCATGAAAAGAGTTGGACATTTTAACAAAACTTGCACGAGGAATATATACAACGATAATAGCAGGAGGTGAGAGGGGAAAAAGCGTGAGATGAAAGTGAAAAGATAATATAAGTGTCATAGGCGTGATATAATAGAATCGTATTGGCGACATAATTATGACACAGGAGTGACATAACGATGAAGTAGAGGTGACATACTGATGACGTAGAGATGACATACTGATGACGTAGAGATGACATAATGATGAAATAAAGGTGACATAGAGGTAACATAAGAAAGCGATGCCTGCAAACGACAAGAGGCGCTGTTGATGAAGAGAGCTGCAGAGGCATCTATTTACACGTACGTTCAACCACACGCCTAGATACAAAAACACCTAAAAGAAGAAATCCAGTGTCGACAATTACAAAGCATCTAGCGGTGAATTAGTTAACAAATAAATGGTGAGTCTGCATAAAAAATCATAAAGTACTTTGAATACAATACGAATACGAATATTATTATAGTGGCACTAACCCCGTAGAGGCTTGAAGCCGAGAGTTGAAGAAGTGGTTAATATTGATTGAGAATCTTATTTTAGTTTTGGAATGAGAAAAAAAAACAAAAAAAATAAAATGAGAACAAAAAGGAAGAAGCCACATTGTAGACACATTTGTAGAACCTAAGAATTATACTTTCATTTATGCAATTAAAGAATAATTATGGAGTAAATGGATCATCAGGTGAGAATGCGATGGAGAAGATGGATTGGATGATGGAATTAATATTAAATTAATTGGTATTAATTGGTACTAAATGGTTTGATGAAGATGAACAGGCTACTTAAATGACAATTTCGTCGCGAAAGGTCACAGCGGAGTAACTCAAGGCGTGGAGATTCGGAACTTGCATTGACAAAATGACTGAAGAGACGAGAAATGAAGGTAAGGAAGCGGACGTAAGGACTAGAAACGCAATCAATCTCCACCTGCGTAGGGCATTCACTATGAAGAATATAAAAATAAATTTACAACTTTTTCTTTTTTCTCTTTTATAGCGCTTCATAATGTAAGAATGAATGCCTTGAAAACAAACAGCGACGACGATTACGAAATAAACTACGCAAGCAGTTCAGCAGCTGATGACTCATCGAAGCAACAAGAATGTCAACAACACCTGGTGACGTCAATTTAGCCCCTTACTGACTGCGTCATTACGTAAATGAGATAATAATAATAATTATCATCATCATCATCATCATCATCATCATCATCATCATCATCACCATCATCATCATCATCATCACCATCATCATCATCACCATCATCATAATCATCATCATCACCATCATCATCATCATCATCATCATCATCATCATCATCATCCTCATCATCATCATCATCATCATCATCATCATCATCATCATCACCCCCATCATCCTCAATAACATTATTATGGGACGTGAGAAAGCGGGAGCAAGTTGCATATCGATTGGGTGGCAACTTATGGCTGAGAGTTGCAAAGGGACTTCAGGCGTCTTAGTTGCCGGCGTGGCGCTTTAAAAATTAAAATTATTTTCATTAGTGCTTTTTTTAAATTATCATTATTATTATTATTATTATTATTATTACTATTATTATTATTATTATTATTATTATTATTATTATTATTATTATTATTATTATTATTATTATTATTATTATTATTATTACTATTATTATTATTATTATTATTATTATTATTATTATTATTATTATTATTATTATTATTATTATTATTGTTATTATTATTATTATTATTATTATTATTATTATTATTATTATTATTATTATTATTATTATTATTATTATTATTATTATTATTATTATTATTAGCATCAAGTCAAACGATGGTTTTTGATGATGGCTGATCAAGATGCTTCGTTGTAGTAATTTTCTATTGATTCAAAATGAAAATGATGATGATAATAATAATTATTAATATTATTAATTAATAAATAATTGTAATAATGATAATAAAAATAATAAAATAATAATAAAAAGAAATAATTGAAAAAATAAAATAAAGGAATAATAATATTAATAATAAAAATATTGATAATAATAATAAAAATAATAATAATAATAATAATAATAATAATAATAATGGAACAATAAATATAAATAATGAAAATAATAATATGTAATAACAATATTAATAATAATAATAATAATAATAATCGAATAAAAATCATAATAATGATGTTGATGATGGTGATGTATATCTGGTTGTATGGACATTTTCGCTGGTATAACATTCAACCGTTATGAAGAATAATGAAAGATAACCTGTTGTTGCTATAATGGCGATAACGATGATGGAAAAAAGTTGCTTTATTATGGACAATACTGCTTTATCATTATTATCATTGTTATTTGATAGTGTTATTATTGATATTGTTTATTATTCTTGCCGTAATGTATTGAAATGAAGTGGTAAGGAAGGGAAGAACAGAGACTCAATAAGTGATAGAACGGAAACACACACACACACACACACACACACACACACACACACACACACACACACACACACACACACACACACACACACACACACACACACCCACAAACACACACACACACAAACACACATACCCACACAGCCAGGTGGGAAAACGTAGTGAATGCCCCTCCACCACCACAGCCTTCTACACAACAACTACTAAACCACCATTGTCATGGGTATAACCACTAAATGCTAACACCAAAACAAGCGCCTTGCAACTTAACCTTCAAAAGCGTCACAACAGCAGCCACCAGGACGGCTACTTACGAGCGCCATTGTGGTAAGGAGACACGGTAGCGGTGGGAGGGTTGGCTTTGCGCACCCACATGCAGGCTGGAATGGTGACCCCGTCGATGGTGGACGAGAGGTGCTTGGTGGAGGTCACCTCGCTGAAATTTTTGCTACCAGAATTGTACCTGGGCGATGGTGGTTGTTGGTGGTCAATGGTGGTGGTTGGTCGGTGGTCAACGTTGGTTGGTTGGTAGTAAAAATTATGATGATGGTTGGTTGTTGTAGTAACTGTTGCTAGTGGAAGTATGAGCTGAAATAAGAAGAAATGAAGCACCAGTCAACAAAACATCACCACCACTACCACCACCACTATCACCGCCACTACCACCCCCAGCACCACCACCACCACCACCACCACCACCACCAGCACCACCAGCACCACCACCACCACCACCACCACCACCACCATCCCACCCCCCAGCACTACGAGCTCCACCATCGCAACACAACCACCTCAAGCATGAATCTCCCCTCCCTTCCCCCCCCCCCCCTATAATTCCCTCCTTCCCCCATTCACAGTGACCTTCACACCACCACTGACTTGTAGAACTTTTCCATGGTGGAGTCGAGGAGTTGTCGGGGTCCGACTCCGTGTATTTTGAGAACCTCATTCTTGTCGGGGTTGTACGAGTACACCGCTCGGAACTGCAGGCCTGCGTCCCGAAACAACACCACAAAGTGCTTTGAACCACTTTTTCCTATCTCCTGTGGGTGGTGGATCGTGTTATGGTTGTGGTGTGGTTTGTCTGTAACTACGTTGGTCTAGCTTTGTGTGGTTTGTCTGGAGCTACGTTGGTCTAGCTTTGTGTGGTTGTGACCTTGAAACTCTTCAGGACTAACTCCGCTATACTTCGTCGTTGTATTGTATTGCATTGTAGTTGGTGCGTTTGAGGTGGTTGCAATTGATTTGGTTTTATGTGGTTGATGTGATTGATATGGTCAAGGTGGTGCGACTGGTTGGTTTATGTGTGTTTGGTTGGGGTGGTCGAAATGGTGTGATCAAAAGTATTTGAGTGAGTTGGCGTGGTCGAAGGGTGTGGTTGTTATTGGTGTGGTCGAAGGGTGTGCTTGTTATTGGCGTGGTCGAAGGGTGTGCTTGTTATTGGCGTGGTCGAAAGGTGTGGTTGGCGTAGTTGAAAGGGTGTGATGGAAAGTTAATGATCAAATGATAGAATAATCTTTTTCAATTAGTTCATAAGCGTTTAAAATTATATTTTTTCAAATTTTTGTCTTGTTCCTTTTACAAAAAACCACACCCCATCACACCACACCATACCACACCACACCACACCACAACACACCACACCACACCACACCACACCACACTACGCCACATCACACCACACCAAACTTCACCACACCATACCATATCACACCACACAACACCACACTACACCACACCATACCACATCACACCAAACCACACCACACCACACCACACCACACCACACCACACCACACCACACCACACCACACCACACCACACCACACCACACCACACCACTCCTCACCTCAAGGACTCGCTCCATTAAATCCTTGTTCACAGTGCCAGCCAGACAGCAGTCCTTGACGGCGTTCATGACGATGTTGCGGTTCGACTTCTGGTTGGGCTTGACAAACAGCTTAGGACCTTGGTGGGTGGTTGATGAATGTCAACCAGCTCGCTAATTGGCTGGAATGAGCCAGCCACGATCGGTTATATTAATATAATGTATATACATACATTTATTCATTTATTTATTTATTTATTTATTTATTTATTTATTTATTTATTTATTTATTTATTTATATGTAGGACCTTACCTCAATCTTACCTCTATTACTTTTCTACTTTCATTTCACAAAGCCCTTGAAACTTTGATATTTAAACAGTCCGTAGCAAAGCGCTTTTGAACAGTGTGGAATCAGCGCTATAAAAATGATTAGATTAGATTAGATTGAGACACCTGCATACTGTTCGTCACTGCCAGCTTCACTGCCGCAACTCAAAAATCTGGACAGCCGTTCTGATGTTGCAGTAGATAAAGATCCTGTTAGTCTCATATTATCAGTTCTAATTATAAGATTTTTCATAATTTTCATCATCTACCAACCTTTCTTGGAAGCATCCGAGGATTCCAGAGTTACGTCAGGAGTGAGTGACTTTGCCGCACTATTACCTAGGTGCATCATCATCATCATCATCATCATCATCATCATCATCATCATCATCATCATCATCATCATCATCATCATCATCATCATCATCATCATCATCATCAGCATCATCATCACCACCAGCAGAAGAGGCGACGATAAGTTGACTTCGTGGTCTAATGTTCTTTTTGATTCTGCCATTGACTGCTGGTCTGGTGAGAGACTGTGATGATGATGATGTTGTGGAAAGGCGGAGGTGGTATTAGTGGAAATGATGAAACTGAAGAAGATGATGGAGGAGATATTGATAACTTAGAATGCAACAAAATAAAAACAGCAAAAAATATTCGTAGTATCCTCCTCCTTCTCCTCCTCCTCTTCCTCCTCCTGCTCCTGCTCCTCCTCCTCCTTCTCCTCCTCCTCCTCCTCCTTCTCCTCCTCCTTCTCCTCCTCCTTCTCCTCCTCCTTCTCCTCCTCCTCCTCCTCCTCCTCCTCCTCCTCCTCCTCCTCCTCCTCCTCCTCCTCCTCCTCCTCCTCCTCCTCCTCCTCCTCCTCCTCCTCCTCCTCCTCCTCCTCCTCCTCCTCCTCCTCCTCCTCCTCCTCCTCCTCCTCCTCCTCCTCCTCCTCCTCCTCCTCCTCCTCCTCCTCCTCATCCTCCTCCTCTTCCCCCCCCCCCCCCCCCGCCCCCCCCCCCCCCCCCCCCCCCCCTAATATTCGGCGTGGCTTGTGTTGAATCATCAGGCAGGGAGGCATCACTCTGCTCGGCTGCCTTCCTCTGCAGGTACTGCTTCAAGATGGCCTCTCTGCGCTGCTTCTCCTCCCACTTGCGTTGCTTCAATTCCTCCTCCTTCTGCCTGTGGTGGTGGTTATGATGCTAGTGTTGCATTGTTCCGGCTTGACACACCGTAGTCGCAAAATATTCATCATCACACAACAACACCACGCAACACCACACAGCAGCACCACACAACAGCACACACAACACTACACAACATCACACAACAACACCCTACAACAACACCACACAACAACACCCTACAGCAACACCCCACAAAACCCACTGTAGTTCTTGCAGTCGTTCTTCTTGTTTGTCACTTCGAACCTTCCTCTTGCTCTCAACTTGCTTCTTCCTCTTTGCATGCAACTCCTGCAACCTCTGCCGCTTCTTTTCTGCCTCTGCCTGTGGAAATGATGGGAGTGTTCCTGGGGGCGCCTTTGAACATAATGCTCCAATGTTCACAAATGTTTTGATAAGATTAAATCAGATTAGATTGAATAAGATAAGATTAGATTAGACTGAATTAGATAAAATTAGATTAGAATAGATAAAATTAGATAAGATTAGATTAGATTAGATTGAATTAGATAAGATTAGATAAGATAAAAATTAGATTAGATATGTGTTTGGAGGGATTGATAGAAGGGGCTGGAAGTGATTGAAAGAATGCAGTAAAGAAATAGGAGAGATGAAAGAAAGAAAGAAATGGCTGAAATGGATAAAAATATTGGAGTAGGTGAGACGGTGGTTGAAAGGAATGAAGGAGTGGATGAGATAATGATTGTGAGAAGCAGATAAAGTGATGGCTGGAAGGTAGTTCTTACAGGGTCAGTAGGGCTGGCATCGTCTATGATGAAGCCCACAGAACCCGCCTCCGAAGCATCCTCATCTGTCTTGAGGATGGAGGAGCACGAGGAAGCGTTAGATTTTGGTTCATTTTTAAGTGTGTTTACTTTGTTGTTTTCTTCATTCTTATTTAAACGATCATTACTCCTTGAAACGTTATCTTGGTCATTATTGGCGCTACTAGAGTCAAATACGTCATTATTATTGTTATTGTTAGTATTATTATTATTTTTGTTGTTGTTGCTATAAGTGTCAGCAGCAGTAGGTTTTGAGTCGCTTGATTGGCTGTTGGAGAGTCTGGAGTTTCTGCTGTTGTTCCTGCGTTGTGAGGGCATGAGAGGCTTGGGTCTTTTAGGACCTTCCAGATCGACAATGAAGAACTCGGCCTGAGGACACGGCTGCTTGGAAGCTTGTTGTTGTTGTTGTTTTTGTTGTTGTTTTTGTTGTTGCTGCTCTTGAGAAGTGCTGTTGTTATAGTTGCTCTGGTAAAAAGTGGATGCCAGGTTGTTGGTGGCTTCAAGGTTCTGAAAGATTTGTTGTTGTTGTTGGGGTGAATAGTAGCCAGGTGAAGAGATGGAGTGGCGGGAGTTGAAAAGATGATGTTGATGGTGAGGAAGATTGAATTCAGTTGAGTAATTGAGAGGGGGGTATGAGCTGGAGGTGCGGGGCTGTCTGAGATTCTGTGGGTAATCTTGCTCGGTGGAGTGAAAGTAGTCTGAGATGACGGATGAAGGACGAGGGAGACTTTTACGAGGAGGAAGGTGGCTGCTTCTGTTGACGGAAGTGGATTCCCTGCGAGTCCTCGAAGCATCCGAAGGGTGGTAGAGGCGACCGTGGCGAGTGGGAGACCTTGGGAAGCCTCCAAGACTGGAGTCTCTCTTGATGTGGTGGTCCTCCTTTCTTCGGTCCAGACTTCGAAATGGAGAGGGATAGGGGTGCAAGGAGGGTTGTTGATGGGGTGGTATTGGAGGAGGTTGTGAATGGTGGTTGAAGACACCATAGGGAGAGTAGGAGTAATGGGGGTAGTATCCAGGAGGGGTGTAGAGTGGGTAATAAGGGTAGGGATGCGGCACCATGGCAGGGTAGACAGGGAAATCACCATGGGGAGGCTTGTAAGAGTCACCATACATGGGCTGTGATGGACTGACAAAGCGGTCATTTGGCATGGAGTCGTTGGTGTATGATCTGGTTGGGAAGTTGTCACAGTGAGCACTCTTTGACGTCTGTCGCTGCTGTTGCTGGATCCTCTGAGCCCTGCCTTGGGTGTTGTAGCACTGAAAAGCTGACCTTTCAAACTCCTCTTGGTTGTCACGATGACCGCTAGTTCCGTGGGATGCAGATGACAGGTAGCCATCAGAAGAGTGCATATCATCAGGGTACAGCTCCTCATCCATCTCCACATTGTGATCCTCATCATTCAAAAAGTCACTTGGATGTTTAAAGGCTTCTCCGTTGCACTCCTCTTTCCCCTCACTCTGCCCTTCACCTCCTTGCTCATCCGGGTTACTGGGCAGATCGCCACTGTCATGGAGTGTCTTGGCAACCTCACTGGTCGGGTTGGAGGACTGTTGCAATGAGAGTTGCATGATTTCAGTCTGAAGCTCAGTGAGACTTGAGTTGAGACGTTCCAGAGATGTGCCATAAGGATTCTTGTCCGAAGATTTGGCACTTTCTTGAGACGGTTTAATGAGTCTGGAAACATTGACTTGCTTGGGACTGGCTGCCACGGGTTTCACCCACTTTCGTCTTTCAGCCATGGAATGTTGAGGTTGGTGTTGTTGCTGCGGCAGTTGTTGCTGTTGTTGTGGCAGTTGTTGCTGTTGTTGTGGCAGTTGTTGCTGTTGTTGTGGCAGTTTTTGTTGTTTTGAATGGAGATGTTGGTTTTTTGGAGGAACTACTTTGCTTTGATTAGACTCCTTCAACTGAGGCTTGGATTGTTTGATTGGTGAAATTTTGACGGGTAATGATTTGACAGGTGGTATTTTGGGAGGAGAGGACTTAGAAGGTGACACTTTCTGCTTGACGTTGCTTTGTGGCTTGGTTGGAGATTGTACTTTGGAAGATGTTTTTGTTGGTGATGAAGATGCATTTTGTTTGGGAAGGCTTCCCTGGGGAGGTCCCAGAGAAAGTTTGGCTAGTTGTTGCTTGTTTTGTTGCCGCTGCTGCTGTTGTTGTTTTAATTGCTGCTGCTGCTGTTGTTGTTGTTTTAATTGTTGTTGTTGCTGCTGCTGTTGTAAATTCCGTTGTTGTTGTTGTTGTTGTTGTTGTAATTGCTGTTGTTGCTGCTGCTGTTGTTGTAATTGCTGCTGTTGTTCAACATTTGAGACAGTTGTATAGTTGACTTTATTTTCAGGAAAAACATTTTTGTTGTTGTTTTCTTTGGCATAATCATCACAACTTGTTACAATCCTGTCATTATCTTCATTTCCCTTCGAGCCATCATTGGTTCTATTGTTTTCACTTGCAAAGAGCTTTCTGAGCACATCAGTTGATTCTTGACCATAATAACTTCTGCTCATTTTGGAAGTCCTTCCATGGTGCATTTTGCTTTGGAAGTTGTTGCTATCTATTAGTTGTGGGTTGTTGTTCAAATCAAATATGTTTTTAATGATTGGTTGATTGGTTGTGTCGTTATTGTTTTTTACATCATTAGTGATATTGGAGGGGTTGTTGTTAAAATTGTAATTGTTATCTTTGTTATTTTGCATAGAGGTTGACTTCCCAAGTGAATGGAACACCTGTTTGTTGACTGCTTGCCTCTGTTGGGACACTTGTTGCTCTGCTCGTTTCTTTTCACTCTCAATGCGCTTCCGGCGCTCCTCAAGTCTCTTCCTGATGTTCACCAAGTCACTGGCACTCACTTGCTCATGGGACTTGCTGAACTTTTTCAAATTAGACTCATCTGGCTGATTATTGGCAGTGTTGGTTTTTTCAGATGTGTTTTTGCCATGAAGTCGGAAAGTTCTTCTGTTAGATAAACTCTCAAACGGTCTTTCTGTTTTAGTCTCCTGCATCAAGGTTGCTTCTTCAACCGAGGAAGCCGTATTCATTTTTCGAAAATCGTCTGTGTTGAACCTCGACTTGGTGGGATTTGGTGTGACGGTGAAAATGAATGGTTCGTGTGGGGTGAGAGCGAAACCTTCGGCTGGTGGGGTGAGGTACTCTTCGGTAGGCGTTGAGGATTCACTGGGACTTTTCACAACAGACAAATCAAGTTTCAAAGGCTTGTTGGCCATTAGGTTTGTTGTGGTTTAAACTTTTTAAAACATCCCTGCAGGTCTAAATCGCCGAAGTGTGTTTGTCCCTAAATGTCTATTAAAAACGGGTTTCAATTTTTAACGTTTTTTGCTTGGCGAAAATGGAAGAGTACAAGTTTCCTGACGCACACGTACTTGAATAGTCATCTAATTTGAATAAAAAGTGAAATACCAGATTATGAATCGTCGAAAAAATACAAAATGAAGTCGCAGCCACCTGGTGACAGCAACCAATCAAATAAATTTAAAAAAAGGTGATTTTTCATAAATTTCTTGATGAAAAAATTTCAAAAATAAATTTTGAATATAACTGAAAAAATGTATCACCTACATGCATCCATGTTATTATCACGAGTGTTAGTCGTTATCACGGGTTTAAATTGTCAGATCCTCAGATTATTTTTTAGTTTTAATAATAAATTTAAATGACATTTGATAAAAACATTTAACAATTCAAAACTCATTTCATACAATAATATTTATACGGATATTTTTTGCAAACATAATATTAAAAGTATGACCGAAGGAAGTGTGACCGATCCTTTTGAGCCACATCCCAGGATTCTTCTTTTAGGTCTGCGTAAAAGTGGAAAATCGTCAATCCATAAAGTGGTTTTTCACAAAATGTCTCCTGGAGACACTCTTTTTTTGGAGAGTACGACTCAACTAGTGAAAGAAGGTTGTCTGTTCATAAATTCTGATATACAGTATGCCCAATGGATATTTTCTGCTTAAAAACAAATAGAAATACTTTTTGCAACCATCAGACTTTTTCAGTGAGTCGTTCATCCAGTTCCAGATTTGGGACTGTCCTGGACAACAAGACTATTCAGACCCGAACAAAGTTGATCGAGAATATATGTTTGGCAAAAAAGGAGCTTTAATTTTCGTTATTGATGCACAGGTTTCTTTTCATAAATTTTCAGTTTTTCATGAGTTTTTCATCAAGTTGTGATAGGATTGGACTCTTACAAAGATATGATTTTTTTCACATCTAGGATGATTACAATGAGGCACTAAGTATGCTGAATAAGGTTTTCAAAACTGCTTATGAAACTAACCCAGCTCTCAAGTTTGAAGTTTTTATCCATAAAATAGGTGAGAATTTAGTTTTAAAAAGATTGTTGGATTTTTATATCAATATATGGTTGAAAAGTTTTGTTGTAAGAGGTACATTCAATGATCAAATGCAATGCAGATGGAGTGAGAGAAGACCAAAAGTTTGATCTTCATCGTTACATAAATGATCGAGCCACAGAAGATCTCAAGTCAGAAGAAGTCAATGACTTGCACCTCAGGTTTGACCATTTTACTGTTTATAATTATCAAACTTTTTCTAGGCCTCATTCACAAAACTGAATTGAAAAAAAGGAGATATAGATTTGAAATATTTCTATGGGCTACTTTTTTAACTTATTTTTTCCAGCATCCACTTGACCAGCATTTATGACCATTCTTTGTACGAAGCTTTCAGCAAGGTGGTTCAGAAGCTGATAAAGCCAATGCCTGATCTGGAAAACATGCTTACTCTTTTTTCTTCAGTGAGTTGAGTTTCAGTCAGAAAAGCTTTCGATGTGAAATGGATTTTGCAATGATATTTGTCATAATCAAGTTTTCCCATTCATCAAATATCGTTGTGAAGTATGGTTTTAGGTGATGAAATTATTTTCAAACCATTGCACACACGCACACACACACACACACACACACACACACACACACACACACACACACACACACACACACACACACACACACAGAACTCTGGCATAGACAAAGTGTACCTGTTTGATATAGTCACCAAGATCTACATTGCCACTGACATCAATCAGATTGAGATGGAGATGTATGAACTGTGCTGTGATATGATTGATGTGGCACTCGACATCACCAGCCTTTATGGGTCAATAGTTGCTGCTGCCGTTTGCTCCTTTCGATTAATTTTCCACTTAATTAACTAATAGCCGATGATGTTATCAAACTACCTCCATGACTATTAATCATTTATTTTATAAATCCATAACACTGCCACCACATGATTCTAGAGAAGGAGAAGATGAGGTAGAGTACGGAGCGTTTGATGAAGAATCCAGTTCACTCATTAAACTCAACACACAATTTGTTCTCTATCTGCTGCAGGTTTTGATATGTTATGATAGGGTCGTGATAGATTAGATGCAGACTACATTAGATATGGTTGAATACATTAAGTATCTCTTAGAGACGTCACCAATTCATGTGCTTTTCAATCTCAGGTCAATAAGCACCTTGCCGTGGTCTGTATCATCTCAGAAAACAGTTTTCAGAAAAGAGGTATGGGGAAAAGATTGTCATGATTTTGTAGACCATATAACGATAAAAATAGCCTATGAAAGTAACGCTTATTTTTGAGAATCCATTCTGTCCTCAAATACCTCTCAAAACCAAAACAGGTACCATTGACTACAACTTTGAGGTGTTAAAAAAGAAGATCAACCAATCCCTGGAACAGTGTAGCCACCAGGGAAAGTCACTCACTTCTTCCCTCCAGCACCTCGCACAAACGGCAGACTGACACGGTAAGAATGATGGAAAGCTTCACGAACATTTAGTGTCCTCAGAAACACCACTCTTGTCTTATTCACATGACAGTCAACGGTTACTGATTTTACTGTTTCAAGTTATGAACCGATTAATCATTGAATCAAAATAAACTTCCATTTTTGTGAGTTATCAGTGAAAAGGAAATAATTTCATTGAATATTTATTGAGAAAGCAAAGATTCAACGGAGGTCGCTTAAGCCTTCTGTTCGTCCTCAATGGCGTAGGCCTTAAGTCTCTCCTCTTTCTTAAGGGCGATCCTTTCAGCTCTTCTCTTCCGTGCCTCCTTTCCTCTGTTCCTTCTGGCTTCAGCTTGGTCACTGTTGAGTGGTGTTGACGCACGTCAGAATAGAATATGAAGATGGGAAAGATAAATGAAATTACGCTGATTAATTTGTAAGCCGCATGGTTTATCACCCTTCTAACAGCCTTTAGACTGAAGGATGGCTATGGAATATGCAACACCTCATCTTGACATGACATCAATCACATCAGATGAAATAATCTATGACATTGTGGATGGACAACCTCATGTTTCATAAAGAACACATCAGCATCCTCAACACCACAGTAGAAAACAAATGCTGCCAATAAATCTCAGTAGCAAATGAATTCAATGTCAATAAGTTTTTGAAACGCCAAAAAATGTTATAAAATAGCCAACCTGAGCTGCTTGGTTCTGGCATTTTCAGCCTTCTTCTTGTGGATGTGTTCCATCAGAATTCTCTTGTTCTTGAAGACATTTCCCTTGCTCTTCATGTACAAGCTGTGGTACCTGCAATAGGAGCAATTGAGTGAATTACAAAGCACTAAAATGATGATGAACAAAAATAATTATGACTGTTTAAAATGTAAGTTGCATGGTTTATCACCCTTCTAACAGCCTTCAGACTAAAGGATGGCTATGGAATATGCAACATCTCATCTTGACATGACATCAATCACATCAGATGAAATAATCTATGACATTGTGGTTGGACAACCTCATGTTTCATGAAGAACACATCAGCATCCTCAACAGCACAGTAGATGGTTTTTAAACCCAAGAAATCTTGAGTTTAAAAATCATCTAATGTCAATTCTACTATATGGATTAAACTTAAAAATGTAAGCTGTATAGTTTATCACTTTTTCATATCTTTTCAACTAGTGGGTGGCTAGGGAATATGAGACACCTCATCATGACATGACATCAATCTCATCATATCAAATAATCCAAGATATTGGAGTTGAACGATATCATATTTCATAAAAAAAATACATCAGGATCTTCAAGAAAGTAGAAATCAAATACCATCAAAAATATTTAATTTCAATGTAAATAAAAAAAAGTAAATTAAATAAAATTCTGGTGCAAATCACTTACAAGTGCTTGTCGATCTTCTTGTCGTCACGGTATCTTTTCAGCAACCTCCTCAAGACTCTCATCTTCCTGATCCACACCACCTTCAAGGGCATACGTGCATTTGCAGTACCCTTCCTCTTTCCTGTGCCGGTGTGTCTTCCTTTTCTCCTGGCAATAAGGTTTTTTCTGACTCTGGCTCTGGAATGAACCGCCACAGGTTTTTCGATGATCAAACCATTCTTGATGAGTTTTCTGATATTTTGTCCTTAAAAAAATGATGAAATTAGTTGCAAATAATAAGTTTTAAAACGTGGAAAACTCACTTGAATTGGCATTGGCAATCTCACTGGTCTCGTTGGGGTCCAACCACACTTTGTTGCGACCGCATTTGAGAACTGCCGCCGCCAACCTCTTTTGAGACCTCAATGTTCTAATCGTGTTAATTTTTTCAATTAAATTTTATACGATAGTTTGATTTTAAAAAATAACGATAAATAAAACACGCTGAAGTTGAACAAAACGGATTTATTCCTGATCATAATTATTATGTAAAAATTGAATTGAACAATTTGAAAAATTAACAATTGTTTTAGAAGAGCAAATATCTAAAGGAAATGAAAGACCGACCCCATAGCACGAGAATATAAAAAGAAAAGGGAATATCATCTATTTCCGAATGTAAAAAATCAGCGCTTCACTTTGATAAATGATTTTCTCAAATTAATTTTTTCTTAGACTTTGATCAATGAAATTTGAAAAATGTCAAAAATTTTGCAAAGCATAGCAAAATAATTCAAAAACTTAAATTAACAAAAACTGTAATGTTAAAAAAAAAATTAATATTTTTTTATTAGATCAATCAATCTAATCTAATCTAATCTAATCTAAATATTTGTGACGCGTTTTTTTAGCACAATGTTAAAAGGCGCTCCCATGGAAATCGTTTTACTCGCTGTAGACTACTAGAGGACTGGACACTCTAGGTCAGCATCTGTACCTTTATTGAGTTGCCGCTTTTAGAACTCAAACCTAAACTCAGCCGATCACACTTTACAGTTGAACAGGCCAATTCCAAGTAAATAATGAAAACCTGGCACATTTTTCAATATTTTTATGATCAAATTTTAAGCTTTTTCCAGTTCTTGATTGTCAAAGTTTCTCAGTTTGGTTCTATAGTCATTCTCGCTCTTAGTTCACACTTTGATGTTTTGTAACCTTGTGGTTTATTTGTAACAGGTGTGCGCCTGTGGAATAGTGGTTTGCTTGTTCCACTGGGAAGCGTAAACGGGTAAACTAAGTTTTGAAACCAAAAAGCGACAACTCAAATAAAAACAGACATTGTGCTAAAGGGGCTTAGTCACCTAGTATCCTACAGCGAATAAAACGGTTCCATGGAAGCGTCTTTGAACAAAGTGCTAAAATGATTTCCAAATGCCTTGATTGGATTAGCTTAGAATGTTTTCTCTAAAATAAAATGTCACAAAGAATAACAAAAACTAAAATATGAAAAGGTCAAATGCACTAAAACTGCAATGTTACGAGAACTCTAAAAAAATTAAAAGCAAAATAAACTATAGAATCAAATTAAAAAGCCATACAATTTTAAAGTTGAATAAAAACTCATAAGCAAATGAAATGTCCATTGAAGGAAGTTTCATGAGGGTTATTGTCCCATCTCTGTTTCCATCTAGTCATTTCTCATAAACACGCCTAAGTCTGCCTTGATTCCAAAACTTTTTGCCATTCCTTCGTCTATTACTCGCTTGCTCTTGTTGATTAAATCTGCACTCTCTTGTTTGAAAAAAAATCACAAAATGATTTTATTAGATTAGATTAGATTAGATTAGATTAGATTAGATTAGATTAGATTAGATTAGAATAGATTAGATTAGACTAGATTAGATTAGATTAGATTAGATTAGATTAGATTAGATTAGATTAGATTAGATTAGATTAGATTAGATTAGATTAGATTAGATTAGATTAGATTAGATTAGATTAGATTAGATTAGATTAGATTAGATTAGATTAGATTAGATTAGATTAGTAAGTTTGCAAACGGTATTTATGTAGCCGTTATTTGAGGATTTTGTTGCAATGTCTGTATTCCAAACAAGAAAATGGTTGAGTTGGCCATGGTTCATACAATGGGGCTTACAATGGTTCATTTAATGGCTCATATAATGGTTCTCATATGTTCATTTAGTGGTGTTTTCTTTCACCTTTGTTAAACCATTGCGACTTTCACAACACAAAGGGACAATTAAGTATAAATTGAGTGGCCTCGAAATTCTACGGGGTTGATGCCACTATAATAACATTCGTATTTGTATTGTCTCAACCATGACATCAACAATTATTAGTTTCAATGAGAGGAATAACAGAAATAATAATAATAATAATAATAATAATAATAATAATAATAATAACAATAGTAATAGCAATAACAATAATAAAAATAATAATAATCATATTTGCCTCAATTTTAAATGTTTTCACTGATCTTATTAACTATTCGATGATACATTTTTGTAGTCAAATATCAGTAAAAGTAGTAATCTCAAAATTAATTTTAACGAACAATCTACATTTAGGTGTGTCTTGTTCATGACAACCATAATGATACAATGGCAGAAATGAGGAAGATGAACATACAATGAGTAAAATAATAACTGTCGACTAATAAAGTGTCATTGCTTGTTTTAGAAACTAGTTTCATTTTTGTTTCATCTCCACGGTCTTCATTGAATCAAATGCAGTCAGACACTGCGATCGCTACAAAGAATAACAAGAAATAAGTAATGTTGACAGAAATCGTTGTTACCATACATTTGAGGCAAAAGGTAGTTGTGAAATTAATTACAGCATCGAATAAATAAACTTTGAGAAGTTAGAAATTAAAAATATCTCATTCCCATCAGATAGCCACTGAAGAATCTTTTGTCTTTATCCCTTAAGCATGTTGGTGCTCTTAGAATATTTCTCCCTTGCCTTCCCATATTCAGCCATGACCCATATACAATACAATACAATACAAACCCATATTTACAAGAAGGTTTGTTTGAAAAAACCATACCGCAGTTCTTTGCCGTGTTTTGCAACATTTGTTTGCCTTACACTTGTCCATTAGAAATTAAATCATTTCTTAATGCTTAAAATCTCGTTGAGATCTTGCTGGCTTAGTTGAAATCTGTGCGTGTGTATGTGTGTTTGTGTGTGTGTGTGTGTGTGTGTGTGTGTGTGTGTGTGTGTGTGTGTGTGTGTGTGTGTGTGTGTGTGTGTGTGTGTGTGTGTGTGTGTGTGTGTGTGTGTGTGTGTGTGTGTGTGTGTGTCTGTGTGTGTGTGTGTGTTTGTTTGTTTGTGTGTGTGTGTGTGTGTGTGTGTGTGTGTGTGTGTGTGTGTGTGTGTGTGTGTGTGTGTGTGTGTGTGTGTGTGTGTGTGTGTGTGTTCAGTGGAGGGAGGGGCATGTACACATACTCATGTAAGCTTGTTTACATGCGACTGATTATGTTTACGAGTTCAATAAACAGAGTTGAAACGACAAAAACATTCACCCATTATCAACACCTAACAGATACTATCAACCACCAGAAGCCACTAGAAACCACTAAAAGCCACAACAAACTACAAGCGGCTACAGCCAACCACAACCAACCGCTCGAGCGATCTGATGATTTACGAAGCTTTGGTTAGGGGAACACAATGTGAAAGACTTGAAGCTGCTGAATGGCGCCCTCTATAGTTCCTATTATTTTGGTTCACTTCAATGACATTTCTGCTCACTCATGTTTATAACGGTTTCTTGTTGCACTTGAGTCTGAATTTGTTGTTGTAAGCCTTTTAGTTGTTTTGTTATTTTGTTGTTGTTATTTTGTTGTTATTGTTTTGTTGTTGTTATTTTGTTGTTGTTATTGTTTTTTTATTGTTATTTTGTTGTTGTTTTGTTTTTGTTATTTTGTTGTTGTTATTTTGATGTTGTTATTTTGTTGTTGTTATTTTGTTGTTGTTATTTTGTTATTGTTATTTTGTTGTTTTTGTTTTGTTGTTGTTATTTTGTTATTGTTATTTTGTTGTTGTTTTGTTGTTGTTATTTTGTTGTTGTTTTAATTTTTTAAATTTTTATTACTATCTTTGGGGTTGCCTTTACTATATTTGTTATTGCTGTGTATTTGAATTTGACTAATTTATGAAAGTTAGTCTTGAAGTACAATAAAAGACACCACAACAGCTTGTGGTAGCGAGCGAGACTAAGTGTCATTGATTTATAAACACACGCTGACCTCATTCGGAAGATTATATTGGTGGATTATTGCTTCGAAATAGCCACTACAAGTGGTGCTGATTCGAGAGGTTCTACAAGTGCTTAGAGGTAAGCAGGCTAATCAGCTTGGTAGCGGTTCTGAGCGGGTGGTTACTTTTAAACTTTATACTGTCAAGCAAGAAAGTAATTTATAAAGCATTCGGACTTTTGTGCTATTGTGACTGAAATGGTTTATGTAATAGATAGCTTTCTTTGAGTCGTCCATCAACATCCAAAAAGGCAAAATGCCAAAACTGAAATAGAAAACAAAAGTTTGTTTTTGAGAGTGAGGTGTTATAAGACAGTTGTTTGCGAAGTGAGAGCAGTAGCAGCCAGCGAGAATGGCGATGAGCGAAGGTGAAACGCTGTTGAGCATAAGCACTCTGCACAAGGGACACAACCAGGCGGAGTTTGACGAGCAGTACAAGAGAGTTGGCGCCAAGAAGGCCACGTGCAGAGAGGCGCTCAAGCAGAAATGCCAGTGCTCAGGCAAGTGTCTGCTTTCGTGCCTGCAGCGTCGACTGCCCTTCCTTCCCTTCCTCACCTCCTACAAACTCAAGAGCTACTTCTTCAAGGACCTCATCTCGGGCCTCTGCATCGGATTCATGGGGGTACCTCAGAGCCTGGGATATGTACGGATCGCCAAGGTGCTCGTTTCAAAATGAGTCAAATTAATTGATACATTTTTTATATGAATTAGATAGAATAATCTAAACTTATCCTAATCTAGTCTTATTAAAAAAATTGTATAGCGCCGAGTACACACTCCTCAAAAGCGTGTTTATTATTTAGCTTTAAAATATTTTCAAATGAAATAAATGACGAGAAAATTTTGAAGTTGAAAAAACTGAAAATTGTTCGTTGACTTTTCAGCTCCCCGAAATAATGGGCCTTTACACAACAGTCTTTCCTCTTTTCATATACTTCTTGTTCACCTCCGCTAGGCACGTTTCCCTGGGAACAATAGCCATTGTCAGTTTGGTAATAAGAACTTCTGTAGAATCACTGACAATGCCTTCTGTGAACCTTCTCGCCTCCGCCAACCACTCCATGCTCAACAGCTCCACCCTTATGGAAGAGGCGGCGCTGCAAGACCACCAATTTTTAGTTTTATTTTCAGTCAGTTTCTGCTGCTGTGGCAGCATCATTTTGATCGTAATGAGCTTCTTGAAATTGGGCTTCATAGCATCTTTCATGTCTGAGTCCTTCATCAGCGGCTTTTTAGCAGCCATCGTTCTGAGGGTCACGATCTTCCAGTACAAGGACATGCTGGAGCTGAAGCCAGCCGTGAAACACTCTGGTGTCTTCGAGATGTTCTTGAACACTTACGAGATCTTCAAGGAGTCTCCCAAAGCCAACGTGGTAGCGCTTGGCTTGGGACTCACAACGCTGGTCATCTTGCTCTTCATCAAAAACGTCGTCAACGATCGCTTTCGCAAGAAGTTCAAGTTCCCGATCCCCATCGAAATGATCATCGTCATAGCAGCCGTCTTCTGTAACAGGGGCCTCAACTTGCACAACGAGCACGGAGTTGAAATCCTGACAAGCATCAAACCAGGTATGCCCTCCTTAGTGCTGCCCTCGGCCACGTTGATGTACCAACACGTCCTTGACGCCTTCCTGTGCGCCATCGTGGCCTACCTGCTTGTGGCCATGATGGCCAAGACATTCTCTCAAAAATACGGCTACCAATTCGACAGCGACCAGGTTACAAAAATTCTATTTGTCTTTTACATTTTTATATTTTTAAAATATAGAATACTGGCAGAAGCTGTAAAAATTATATTGTAAAAATATTTTATATTTTTAGATTTTTAAGCTTCAATTTCAACTTTCAGGAAATGTTTGCCTTAGGGATGAGTGGTTTACTAGGCTGTTTCTTCAGCATTCTACTGCCATCAACGGCCCCAGCACGTTGCTTCCTGATGGAAACGACAGGCGGAAAGACCCAGCTTTGTCATCTGTGGACAGCGGCCTTCACTCTCTTCACCATGCTTGTCTTCGCCAACTTCATGAGAGACTTGCCTGTGTGTGTGCTCGCCTCCATCATTCTGGCGTCCCTGGTGCCTTTGGTGAAATACTTTTTTGATCCTGCACGCCTGTACAAGACCAGCAAGTACGACCTGCTGATTTGGATGGTTACCTTCTGGGCAAGTTTGTTCTTTTCAGTGCAGGAAGGCATGGTCATCGGCATCGGATTTTCAATGATTCTGATGCACATTTGGATGTTAAAGGAAGCCAGAGGAAGCGTGCTCGGAAAACATTCTAACGGCTTGTTTCTCGATCGTGAACATTATCCCAGGGATGAAGAAGACTTGAAGGAGAATCCGGGATTGGATTGGGACATGGAAGAGGCTGTGCAACAGGGCTATATCTTCATCTATAAGTTTGAAGCACCCATCTATTTCAGCACCATTGAAGGCTTCATTCGCCTACTTTACAGCAAAATTCCATCGCCAACTGACCTTAAAAAAGAAAAGGTTTACCTAGAAAAAATTAAAAAAAAGATGTTGAGAAGAAGAAGAAGCAAAAGAAATAAAGATAAAAACACGAAAGAGAGCGAAAAAAGCACGAAAGAGAGCCAAACAAACCAAAATCTCGACATGAACCTTTCTTACGATGAAAGCAATGATGTTTTTGTCACTCTTAACGCTCCCGTTTCTCCTCTTTCTGACCTTGACACTGACGATGAACTCTTCCACAACGACAGCAAGTTCACGCCTTCGAAACTCAAGTGCCTCATCCTGGACTTCTCGGCTGTCAGCCTGATCGACACACACGCCGCAAAGTCTATCGCCTTCCTGCATCAGGAGTATGGCAAGTGTGGAGTGGTTGTGCTCATCAGCTCGTGCAACAATAACGTCTTCAAATTTTTCAAAAAAGTGAGTGCCATTTAAACTAACCCTAATTCAATCTATTTAAAAAAACTGTATAGCGCTTGTAACTGTTCAAAAGCATTCAAGCTTAACCTTAACATTCAACGTTAACTTTCAATGTGAATGTTGTTTTACAACTCTTCGTCACACGTGCACCAGATGAGTGAGTGTTCAGAAATGCTGAAACGACACTTCTATCCCACTCTCCCTGACGCCTTCATCGCCTCTTTCGCCATCTACCGAAGCAGCTTAAGTGGAAGTATTTAAGACATAAAAGTCAAACCACCCTATTTTTATGTTTTTCACAAAATACTTTGTCGTTTAAATTAACCATACCGTGGGTAGTCTTACATGTTTTGTTCTTTCGTTATAGTATTTCTAATATCATGTTTTTATGGCATTTTTAACACAATTTCAATAATGAACAAATTCTGACAAAAAAATTTCATTTTCATCTCCATTTTACTAACCATTTTGAAACTTTTTACTAATCTTCATAACAATGAATTTTACCTAAGAACCGTCAAGTTTATTAATAAGTGACTTCTTCCATGTATTGAGCTTGCCTCTTACAGAGCGTAATTAGCTCAATGACTTGAAAATATTATATACTTGAAATCTATTTCGGTATGGATTGAGCACTTTTTAAAATTATTTCTAAACGAACTTTAAATGTTTTAATGAAAGTTCGTTTTTTCTAAATTTAACTTTTGTTGATTTTACTCAAAAGAATATCAGAATACTACGAAACATTTTGGACATCATAAACATATTTCGGAAAATAAAGAAATTAAGCTAAAACGATGAAAGTATTCAAAAACTCAAACCCCAAAGAGACTAGGACCCCTACCTAGGACTATACTGCACAGAAGCGTCTCCTGGGTGGTGGCTGGTGGCGCACCGGGTAATATAATATATAATATAGATAACTTGGAAAGAGGCGCTGCGAATTAACATAGCCTAGAAAAAAGAATTTTGAATAAAAACTCAAATAGCTAGAACCCGTCAGCCTGGATGGCAGCCTTAGAAGAAAGTGAACTCTGCTTTTAAAGTCGAGCAGGTAAAGCTCGCTAGCGTTTAAATGCTATCGTCTGAGGAAAGACGATCACGAAAGAAAATAGCTGGTCCTCCAGACTGGTGGTTGTGCAATGGGCTATCAACCCGTTTGCGCAAAACAAGAAATCGTTACAAAAACAAGTAACACATCGATAAGCCCAAAACAAGGCCATCATTTTAGTAAAGGAAGAGAGAAGGGCCCGTGTGGTGCAGCTTTAATGCTGTTCAAAGAAGCAGCTAAAAGTCTGATAGAGTGGGAACCAGTTTGTAACCGTTTTGTCACAACCAGTTTTGAATTGAGGTTTTGGAAGGTGACTATTATCCAATGTTACACCGCAACTAACAACCCAGGGAGAAGAGAAAGATCTCTTCCCCATCGAGCTTTAAAAACAAGTTTTCAGGTACCTAAGCGAGACATGCTGATCCTCAAGGGAGAGCTGAATGCCAAGATGGCAGAGATGGCGCTGGCTTAAAAGGACAAACGGACCAAAAGGGGGAGAGGGGGTCATGAATGAGAATAGAGAACTCCCTACTGACTTTTGTGCCTTCAACAACCTCACAATTGGAGGTACTTTTTTTTCACCACGTTGCCACAAAATAACTTGATTTTTGGCCGTCTATCAAACAAAGAATCAGATTGATCACATTATGGTCCGCCAGCGCTGGAAATGTCCACTGCGAATTTGAGACTAAAAAGAGGAGTGAATATCGGATCTGAGCACCATCCAGGTGGTGAAAAACTAAAAATTAAGCTGGAAGTGAAAAAGAAGAAGCAAAATACTCGAAGAAAATTCGATGTTAGAAAGTTGCAAAAAGAGGAGAACAAGAAGAGAGTCTTGCTCAAAGCTCTGTACCACAATAATATATTTTTTTAGTTTTTTTAAGCATATTAATTATGTAGTAAATACCTAAAAAAATTTATTATTTATAAATATTTTTTTATAATAACTTTTGACTTTTGGTGAACTCTTTAAACATTCATGGCCGCCGCGAATTCTGAGGTTCGTTAGTTTATAAACTACATGTTGGATTATGATGGAAAAAAAGTAGTAGTTATTTTACAATTATATTCATTGTTGTTTCACAGGAAACCGTAGAGTATACATTGGAAGTAGATTCTGAATTCAGATTTGAAGTTGGAAAAGAGACGAATGGTGTTTCTTTTAAGGTATTACTTTTTAAAGTCACAAAAAAATCTTCATGATAACCTTTTAATTTCAAAACTAATTTATTTAAATATTATTCATCAGTTGTTGTCAGGCACAGCGGAAGTGTTTGGTGCAGAATTGGTAAAGGAACGTTCTTACGAGTTACACCCTCGTCTGAAGGCGGCGATTTTTACGAGGGAGGGATGTGTGTTACAGGTTACCGGGCGTCCAGACGTGTGGTACAAAGGCACCAACACCACCATGGTTCTTTATGAAAATCTCCACCGAGCTTTGGATCAAATGAGAAATAAGGCCCAAAAATCATTCAATCGAGGCCCTAGGGTGGGTTCTTGAAATTATCAAACTTCAAGCAATTAATAATGGTAAAAGTCGAAATTACTCCAAATTTTGACCAAGAATATCTCCACTTTTTGCATTAAAAAAAACTAAAACCTATATAATGTGGCATAAAATATATAAAAATATAAATGGCAATTTGCAGGTTTTGGTGGCGGGTCCAATGGAGGTGGGCAAGAGCACCTTGTGCAAGATCTTGTGCAACTATGCAGTCCGAAGTGGCTGGAAGCCTCTGCTGGTGGACCTCGATGTGGCTCAAGTTTGCCTTCCAAATTTTTTTCACACCACTCCACTTATTTTGTTCAATTATAAACATCTATGTTTTTATTGTATATCATTAATCACCAATAATTTTTCAATGAAAAGTATGTTTTTTTGACTTTAGAGAAATAAAAAATCCATGCAATTTTGTTTGTCTTGATAGCATTATATCTCCCAATACTCTTTCCATAATTTTCAGAACGACATTGCAATTCCTGGTACAATAGGTAAAAATTGCATTTTTACATTTTGGTAGATCCAAACTAATTTAATTAAAAATAATTGTATAGCGCTGACTCATACTGTTCAAGAGCACTCAAAAGCTTCCAAACTACCACCATCTCCACTCTTATTGCAAATGAACATTTATATTTTGACGTAGTATGGCGCCTTTTTTTATACATATTATTATTGTGTCACCTCGAAACTCTACGGCGTTAATGCCACTATAATAATGTTAGTATTTTTATTGTATTGTATTGTTTTATTACTTGTTTTTTCACTGGTTATTTTAATCTTTTTTCTTCACTGTTTTTTTGTATCATCAAATAACTCACCACCTTCACCAAATAGGTGTCATCACCGCCACCAGCCATCCAACAAACACTACTACCACCTCCACTAGTCATCAAACAACCACCCTCACCATAGGGGCCATGGTGGTAGATCGACCGACGAACTTTGAGGATGGTTTTTTCACCATCGACAATCCACTCATCTTCCACTTTGGTCATCCCAGCCCCTTCCACAACAACCAACTCTACAATGAACTTGTCACTTGCCTGGCTGAGGAAGTGAACACCCGATCTGAAGTGGACACTTATGGTACCTGGGTGTGAGGGGTGGGTGGGTGATTGGGTGTGAGGGGTGGATGGATGGTGGGTGATTGGGTGTGAGGGGTGGGTGTGAAGGGTGGATGGATGGTGGGTGATTGAGTGTGAGGGGTGATTGGGTGGAAAGGGTGAGTGAGTGGTGGATGAATGAGTCTGTAAGGGGGTGGGTAGTTGAGAGTGGGAGAGTGTGTGTGTGTGCGTGCGTATGCGTGCGTATGTGTGCGTGTGTGTGCATACACGTGTGTGAATCAATGCTAAGATGACGGCCACACATACTACTCAGTGAACTTCAGTGGAGTGGTGATCAACATGGGAGCCTGGGTGAGGGAACACTCCTACCAGAGTCTCCTGCATGCTGCCTCTGCCTTCGAGAGTAGCCATCCACCTTCTCAATTTCTTTAATTTAAATAATTTTTAAAAAAATTTGAATGTTTTTTTTCAAATTTTATCTCATCTTTTTATTTCTTTTTTCACGTACAAACGCACACACACACACACACACACACACACACACACACACACACACACACACACACACACACACACACACACACACACACACACACACACACAGTTGAGGTGTTGGTGATAGTGGACCAAGAGTTCCTGGTGGATCAGTTGAAAAAAGACGTGCCTCAGTTTGTAAGGGTGGTGCCTCTGCCCAAAAGTGGAGGGGTTTGTCTTCGTCCATTTCTTTCAATCGTTCATTCATTCATCCATTACAATCAATCGTTCATTCATTCATCCATTACAATCAATTGTTCATTCATCCATCCATTACAATCAATCGTTCATTCATTCATCTATTTCATTCCTTCTTAATCTCACTCATTTCAAATTTTTTGAATCCTTTTTCATCTCATTCATCCAATCACAATATAGAACCACCATTGAAGTGGCATTCATCCAATCACAATACAAAACGAACATGAATGTAGTGGAATTCATCCAATCACAATATAGAACGATTAAACAAGTTCTGTTGGCATTAACTCCAAAGAGTTTTGATGCCACATTTCATTATTTCTGTTATTAACTCTATTCATTCTTTCATTCATTCATTCATTCATTCATTCATTATTCAAGTATTTGTATAATTATTCACCAACCTTCTTCTTCACTCGTTCATCCATTCACTCTTTTACCCATCAGGTTGTTGAGAAGACACAGGAGTTGCGAGACGAAGAAAGAGATTTGAGGTGAAAAATATAATTTGAATGGTCTGCATTTTGATTTATTCCTACCACCACGATCACCACCACCACGATCACCATCACCACGATCACCACCACCACGATCACCACCACCACGATCACCATCACCACGATCACCACCACCACAATCACCAACACCACGATCACCACCACCACAATCACCACGATCACCACCACCACAATCACCACCACCACGATCACCACCACCACGATCACCACCACCACGATCACCATTACCACGATCACCACCACCATGATCACCACCACCACGATCACCACCACCACGATCACCATTACCACGATCACCACCACCACAATCACCACCACCACGATCACCACCACCACGATCACCACCACCACGATCACCACCACCATGGTCACCACCACCACGATCACCACCACCACAATCACCACCACCACGATCACCACCACCACAATCACCACCACCACGATCACCACCACCACAATCACCACCACCACGATCACCACCACCACAATCACCACCACCATGATCACCACCACCACGATCACCACTACCACGATCACCACCACCACGATCACCACCACCACGATCACCACCACCACAATCACCACCACCACGATCACCACCACCACGATCACCACCACCATGATCACCACCACCACGCCATTCAAACTTCACTGAGTTTTCACATGGTTGCACACATGAACCTTCAAAGCAAGTGCAAGAGGCAGCCCTCGATCCATGTTTTTTCAGACTAAGAAAAAAGAACACTTACCATCATCACAATCATCAGCACCTCCATTACCACTAACATCATAGTCAGAATTAACAACACAATGATTGTCACCATTATCACAGTACCACCACCAGCACCATAAGGCCTCACCATACCATCACCATTTGTCACCACCACCTCCGCAACAAGGGTTCGCAGCTACTTGTATGGGGTGAACAACGATCTCCACCCACAGGCCATTGAGGTTCGACTGGTCGATGTTCAAGTTTTCAAGATCGGAGGTGGTGTCTAATAATAATACATTATATTGTTATCATTCGTTTTTGCGTTATTATTATTACTTTTTTTTTTCTTCTCTAACTATCTATCTGTCTATCTTGGTCTTCTTATTTATCTATCTATCTGCCCATTTCTATCTCGTTATCTATCTATCTATCTATCGGCCTTTCTCTACCTTTTTATCTATCTTTCTATCTTTATCTGTTTTTCTATTTATCTATCTGTATCATCATTATTATTATTTTAAATTACGAGTGATGATGACGTCGACGACGACGATGTTGCCAGGACAGAATCTTCCGGAGTCGATGCTGCCTAAGGGCAGGAAGGCGCAGAGCAACCACACCACCCTCGTCCCTGTTTCCATCTGTAAGCACTATCCTCCAACCTTTTCACTACATTTCTCTTTCAAATTGTTAAGTGCATCTGAAGATTTGTGCTTTATTCATCTCTTTACATTTATTCTTTTTTTTTTTCATTGACTTTATTGAAGCAACTCTAGACATGCCTATGCCGCTTTAATCTGCTCAGCTGACGACATACGATCGTTTTCCAGCTCTTGGAGTCTTGTTGAGTTGGTTGAAAGGCGGTATTTCTATAGTGATCGAATGTGTAGAAGTTGTCGTCGGTTGCCGATTGCAATGCTAATTGAGAAAGTGGTGGAAGATGGCTGATTTCTTCGAAGCTTCAGAACAAATCTAAACTAATATTACAAAGTTAAATGTTTAAAACTTATATTTAGAATTATAAATTTCAAATAATTAATAAAATAGTTCAAAATGAGCCGATAAAAAGAGCCATAAACGTTTGTGCGCAACTGGCAAAATATCGCGTTTTTTTATTTTTTCGTTCGTCCAATTATTCAATTCTTCTTCCGCCAATTTTTCCATTTGTTTCCATATTTACCTATCCTTCCATTAACCCAGGCAATCAGCACGTGAATCATGTGTTATCGCTCAGTCAGGCCTCGTCCACAGAAGAGGACATTGTGCACTCTAATGTTGCTGGTCACGTGGTTGTGTGAGTGCTTTTTCTGTGACTTATCATTCTTGTCTGTCTTTCGATTTGACCAGATGCACACACACACACAGACACACACACACACACACACACACACACACACACACACACACACACACACACACACACAGTTTAAAAGTTGACGAAGAGAAGGGCAAGATGTTATTGTTGTCAGCCGTTCCTCGACCTTTCGTTTGGAACATTCTGCTCTACATGCCTCACGTTACTTACGTCGAAAGATGACTCAGTTTTATACTCGTATTGGGTTATTCTGTGATGTATATAGCGATTAATATTGACATCATTTTAGTTTACAAAACAGAAAATAATTTTGAAATGTTTTGTTCCATTCTGTTTTTTTAATTTTTTTTCCATTTCATTATGAATAAATATTTTTACAATAGTCTTTGTTAGATCAACTCCAGACGTAGGCTGGAAATCTAATCTAATCTAATCTAATCAAAGCGTTTGTATAGCGCTGATTAACTGTTCAAGATCTCTGCTAGTAACTGTTTGAGCAACAATATTTTAAAGGTCTTACGAAAACAAAGTAAAGAAGTGGTAGAGGTAAGATTGAGAAAGAGAGTTTCATAAAAGGGGGCTACAGTAGGAAAGCGCAGGTTTAGCACTAATAGAAGTTATCTTGAAAAAATGAGAATAGATAGAAGACTCCAGTTCCTTACAATGAGGCAACTTGTAAAAGTCAGCTTACAGTGATAATCAGCGATATACAAATTTTCTGATTAGCTCATATTAGATTAGTGCTGATTCAACTCTGTTCAAGAGGGCATAATAAAATATAATAGATGAAGCATATTAAAAAATATAATATTTTAATATTAATAATTATTCTTGAAATTTGTTGCATACTTATTTTGAAAGTAGTAAAAAATCCGAAAGAATAATCTTAAGATAGATGGTATTTCGAACTGATGTGAATGTGTCTCTTAGTTGGATCAATTTAATAAAATAAATTTGTTTTTTTTTCTTATTAACATACTTTGCTGGTTCAATTTTGTTTATTAAAAATGATATAATTAGTTGAAACTTAACAGTTGTTTTTAATATAAAAAGTTTCAAATGAACGAAGAATAATAAAGCAAATTTCGAATTTCATCTTCATTAAATCACTACACGTCCTATGAGGCCGGCCACACAAAACCTGACGCGTAAAGTTCTAGTGCCGCAGTTGCAGGCAATTCGCAGTAATAACGACCCTTCCAAAGCATCTTCAAACACCATAGCAGGTCTCTATGACCTTGGAGACACCATTGGAAAGGGGCATTATGCGGTCGTCAAAGTGGCGCATCACGTCTTCACGGGTGAAAAAGTGGCCGTCAAAGTGATTGATAAAAACAAGTTAGATGACGTTTCAAAAGCTCATTTGTTTCAAGAAGTGCGTTGCATGAAGTTGGTGCAGCACGCCAATGTGGTGAAACTGTACCAGGTGATTGACACCCAGTCGAAGCTGTACTTGATCTTAGAGTATGCTGATGGGGGCGATCTTTTTGACTACATCATGAAGCACTCAGAAGGCCTTGATGAACACCTGGCTAGAGATTATTTCCGACAAATCCTGCATGCCATTGACTTCTGTCACAAGTTGCATGTAGTTCACCGGGACCTCAAACCTGAAAATGTAGTTTTTTTCAAAAGCCAACAGACAGTCAAGTTGACTGACTTTGGCTTCAGTAACAAATTTGTTCCAGGTAACAAACTTGACACTTCATGTGGCTCTCTTGCCTACTCAGCTCCCGAAATCCTTCTTGGAGTGTCGTATGATGCACCCGCTGTTGGTTAGTCATTCAAAGATTCTTTCTCATTCTATCCATAATTTCTTATATATTTTTTTGTTTTTGCATCTTTTTAGTTCACTTTCAATCAATGGTTTGTAAACAAGTATGAAATAAAAAAAACACAGGCGTTTAAACATATACACAAATACACATACGCACATACAAGCAAATGAACACACACATGCACATACAAACAAACAAACAAACATGCACAGATATATGGAGTCTAGGAGTGGTGTTGTACATGTTAGTATGTGGACAAGCACCCTTCCAAGAGGCTAATGACTCGGAGACCCTCACCATGATCATGGACTGCAAGTACTCCGTGCCTGATTATGTGTCCACTTCCTGCAAACAGTGAGGAACATATGTGGTGTTGATGTATCTTCATCATATGCTAGGTCTTTGTGTCATGGTATGTGGTGTGACATTGTTTCGTGTGTAAATATGTGGTCATACGTGGTGTGTCATTGTCATGTTTAACTATGGGGTCATATGGGGTCACCTCACATGGTGCAAATGTTTTATCACATTTGTTTTAACTGTAAATTGTTTCAACCAATATCCCTTCAGTAAGGTTTCTATCACATCACAAGTCATAATGTTTGTATTGAAGTTTTGAGGCGGTTATTTCAGATTACAACTATAGTTTCAAATAACTTTTTTTTTTTCATTTTCCATCATCATCATCATCATCATCATCATCATTATTATTATTATTATTATTATTATTATTATTATTATTATTATTATTATTATTATTATTATTATTATTATTATTATTATTATTATTATTATCATCATCATCATCATCATCATAATCATCATCATCATCATCATCATCATCATCATTATCATCATCATCATCATCATCATCATCATTATCATCATCATCATCATCATCATAATCATCTTTTTTTTCTTTTTCTTTCATCTACTTGATTTTTCCCCATCTTCACCTCTCCCTTGTTTTCCTCTTCATCACCCTTTTCTTCTCTTCTCTCATCACCTTCTCCCATTTCAAAAGCATGAGGCCCAACATATCAATAGTTGAATACTTCTTTGCACACTAAATTATTTATTTCACATCTATTTGTGGTTCTTTGGTGGTCTCTGAATCATCAATGAATACCCCTTACACTCTTGATCGTTCCTTTGTGCATCGGTTATAATAATAAAAACAACAAAAATAATAACAACAATATCAATAAAAAAAATAAAAATAGCAATAATAATAATAGTAATAATAATAACGGCAATAATATTGATATTTTCTTTTGCTGGAAGTATTTCAATTATTTTTTAATAATATATAATAATAATAATAATTATTATTATTTTTATCCGTGACGTTGGTAAGGCAAGTGACATATTTACAATGTTATTGTTCGTTTTGTCAACACGACTTTGTCCAAAGAATGTAACCTAATTGTTAACTTATTTTTATCCTTATTCTATGTTTCTCTTTAATAATTTTATGTTTTCTTTTAAATTTCTTTGTTTATTGTTTTATGCTTATTTTATTTTATGTTTGTTATTTATTTCATATTTCTATTCATTGTTTTTTTTAATTATTTGTTTATTTTATGTTGCGCACACTAATTTTATCATATTTTTCTGAATTATATTTTATTTTATTTTTCATAGTTATAACTTTCTTTCTGCTCTTTTCATTGGATTTTCTCCCATTTTCTTTTATAGTTTACCCTTCTATAACCATATCTACCTTGCTAATTCACTTCAAACCCACTTGTAGTGATATGTCTGCACTTCTCACAGGCGCTGATGTTTTCAAACGTTGGTATTCGCCACAAATTGCGTATCTTCTTATCGTTTGAACCTTTTTGACGAAACTTTGCAAAATCTGCTCTGTAAAAGTGCTTTAAAAAATAAAATAAAGATTGATTAACGAAAATAAGTAAATAAAATTTGATGGTAATGAAGAATGAATAAAACGGAATAACAACTCAAAAATTTGAGAATGGAGAGGTAAACCCAAATGTCTGGTGGTTTATAAGCTCTGGTGGGAAGGGCGCTTTAATAACACCCATTGCTTGCACTGTGATGTATTAGACCCTATTGAGTTGTATTGTGACTGATCACAAAGTCATACCGCAGGTTAATAGGGCTGATGTTGGTACGAGACCCGAACAAGAGGGCAACCCTGAAGGAAATAATGAGTCATGAATGGCTCACCCCTGCAAACCCCCCTCCTTCCCCCCTCACACCGGAACTGCCTCTGGTGTGCAGACAGGCCCTCACCATGGACGACCACAACGAGGTGGTGGACAAGATGGTAGTAGCAGGATTTGCCACCCTTCCTGACATCACTCAGTAAGACTCCTCCTTCTTTCCTTCATTCTTCTCCTCTTCACCAACATTGTTCTTAATAGCTTTAACAGTAATCTCCAGCGCTATACAAATGTTTTGGTCAGATTAGATTAAATAATGGGTAAATTTTTTAGTTTAATTCTTTTTCCTTCCCCCCTCCTCCTATTTCCTGGTTCATTGAATGTTCAATACCTCACATTATTAAGCACTTCACAAAATTTTTGTTTTATTCAAATATTAATACTAATAATAAGATTAAATTATTTTCGTATTTATATAAAATTATCATCTATATTTATATCCATAAACCACTATGTCAATTTTAAAAATAATATCTTAATGGATACATTGTGCATGGGTACCATTGATTAGGCTGGTCCATCATCATACAGCCTTTCATCCTTTTATTAGCCATCTTTAATTGACTATTCAATCATTCATTAGGTAATCTCTTCCTTATCAGGAGTTTTGTCACTATATACAAATTTATTAAACAATTTACCTAAACAATCCACTAAGCAACCAAGTAACAATTCACTAAGCAACCAAGTAACAATTCACTAAGCAACCAAGTAACAATTCACTAAGCAACCAAGTAACAATTCACTAAGCAACCAAGTAACAATTCACTAAGCAACCAAGTAACAATTCACTAAGCAACCAAGTAACAATTCACTAAGCAACCAAGTAACAATTCACTAAGAAACCAAGTAACAATTCACTAAGCAACCAAGTAACAATTCACTAAGCAGCCAAGTAACAATTCACTAAGCAACCAAGTAACAATTCACTAAGCAACCAAGTAACAATTCACTAAGCAACCAAGTAACAATTCACTAAGCAGTAATTTAATAATGATCCGGCTTAGTCTGCTGCAATAGCTTCAGCAACGTTTGGAAGGTACTTGCCTCTAGTCTGTTGGCCTTTCAACAGCTGTTCTCATGACCATCACCTCAGATCACTCGATAACCAAGCCTACGACCACATCACGGCCACCTACTACCTCCTTGCCGAGCGCCTCCTCCGCAAACGGCTCAAAAACCCCATCCCTACCACTTCCCCCCACCTCTCTCCCGACAATCCCACCCTCTCCCCTTTGGCACTCTCACCCAGGTGACTTATCTTGGTCCTTTCAGATTTACGAATTGAAGTTCTTCATACAATTGATTTGTTTGTTTATGCATTGTTTAATTATTTATTTGGTTGTAAATTAATTAATTAATTAATTTATTTATTTATTCGTTCATTTATTTACTGTATTATTGAATAACTAAGTTCATCATGGATCTATCCATCCATCCATCCATCCATCCATCCATCCATCCATCATTCAATCATCCTCGTGCACACCTCTTCAAACGTCACCCTTTCAGGAGCACATCTCCGGTGGAGAAGTCCCAGAACATGAGCACCCCCACAGACATCGAGGCAGCAGTCAATCGCACACCAATAGAATGTCTTGTTTCTCCTCCCGGCAACTCCATCACTCCATCTGCTTCCTCTTCCAACTTCCTCAGCAATGAGCCGTCGGATATTCACAAGCTTCGCCAGCAACTCACTCTAATGCAACCTCCTTCTCCCCACAAAGCTTCGGTCACCTCAACACCCTTCCTCTCTCCTTACAGTCTGGTGGGGTTGCCTCCACCCATCCCTGGAAGACCCATCTGCAATGTGCATTCCTCTCCACAGCTTCTGAATGAGATATGCGAAGAGGAGGATGAGTCAGAGAGCGAGGAACCTGTGCCGTTGGAGAAGATCTCCTCCAGACGACGTGAGAAGCGACATCGGGTGCTGGGGGGCAGACCTGGCGGGTGTTCTTCAGAAGATGTCAGCGACTCTGAAGAAGCTAGACACCAGCGCATGTTGAAGCAAGAGGGGGGTAAAGAGAAGGATGGTGGCAAGAAGACGGAAAGTCGACAGATCTTCGGGGGCTGTGGCACAGGCCTGGAGTGCAGTCGTCGAGACTCAAGTGAGCACTCAAGCGACACCGATGGTGGTGGTTGCTTCCGAAGCCGCATCAAATCTCGAGCGTATCGATATCATCAGCAGAATCCACTCAGCACCAGCCACCCTAGCAACAGCAACCACAACAGCAGCAACAATAGCTACGGATCAAGACGCCACGCGTCGTGCAAGCACGCTAGTTGCCCTGATAACAGTGACAATGATGACAACCACTTCCATTACAGCTGTTCCCATAGCAACAGGAGGAACCACGCGAACCCTCTCCAGGCAGCCCTTCTGAAACTAAATGTGCCCCAGTTAAAGAGGGACGATGTTGAAGAGCCTGCCAACCACTCCACCACCACCACCGCTGACAGCCATCGGAGCAACAAGCACTGCTTGGAGCACAAGGGAAGCAAGTTGTTCTCGGTGCTTGAAGAAAACTCACCCCCATCCTCCTCTTACTCCTATTCCACCCAGCCACCTCAAGCCACCTTCCCTTCGCACCACTTCACACCCACTCGCAAAGCATCTTCCCTCATCAACATTAGCACCTTCCTTTCCGACCAAGCACCCCCAGAGGAGAATGAAGAAGACGACGACGGCGATGACGGGTCGCACGGTAGCTGCTGCTGCTACTACTGCTACCATGACACGCGTCAAGGCGTCAACACTTCTATGCATTCGTCATTTTCGTCGTCCTCCTCTTCATCCCTTTCTTGTCTCCATTCCCTCCTCCGCTCTCTCGACCTTAACCAGCCTCTCCCCCAACCCATCAGTATCCACAATAACAATCTC
>OX387253.1:7870710-7878210 GCA_947562095.1 Branchellion lobata
CATATTATTTAAAAATATTAGATCATTTTATAATATTATTTTTTAGTTTATATATATATATATATATATATATATATATATATATTTTTATTGTTCATCATCACAACAATATTTGTTTAATCCGTTTTTTATTTCAGAACACCATCAAACACCCTGACGTGTCATTTGCACCCAAGACCTCTGAACATGCAATCATCACACTACCATCAATCACCTATTGATCAACTTTTTACTATCATAGTACTCAATAATACCTTATTAAAATAATTTTCATCATTATTTTTTTTCTTAGCCATAGAACACGTTGGTCAATAGTGGCTCATTCGGTCTTAGTACGGTATAGAGTAGCGACAGTAAAGATTGTAAAGTACTTTGGGCAAATATTAACACGGGTTCGTACCGCTTGTTCCCTCGGTCGGCCGTGTCAATCGTTTCGCCCCTGTTTCAATGAGGCTCAACCGATCGTTCGTAATACCTCTCCAAGTCGATATTTCAATGTTGGCAAGGCTCGATCGGTCAATTATAATAATTAGTTGAGTCAATGCTTTGTAAACTTATTGTTTATTGATTGGTTACTTATTGATCCAGACAATTAATGTTAATTTAGAAATATAATTATGTTTTCAATAGGTTTCATCAGCGTTTGTCTCAATGACAACACTCTATTAGTCCTTCTCCACTAACCTCTCTTCTTTACCCGCTTCTTCCACGCTCCATGCACAGGAAGATCGCTTTTTAAAGAGTCAGGTTTGAGTTTGGTGGCCACTAGAAGTTGCTTCTAGTTCTTGAAGACCTGCACGTTAGTGTTTTCAATTTTTTTAATAAAAAAAAGCGCTATACAAATTTGAATGTTTTTAAGTCGCATCTCTTCGAAGCATTGTCACTCAAGCTTTTGAGCTTCCTTCACACATCGTTGCACTGGTTTGTAACCAATACAATATCAATCATTTGCGATGTTTGTTATTTGATAATAAATTAATTATGGTTTAATTAACATCAATTTTATCGATTAATTGTTACGTCACGGAGGTTGTGGCGCTGCTTATTTTCAGCTCGGCATGAGGAGCTTGTGAAGTTGTTTAAGTTGATGTTTTGTTAGCTTCGTACGCAGTATTTATACGCCTTCACGAAGTTTCTGGTACTTCTCTACGCCACAACCATAACCATTACCACCATTATAATCACCATCGTACGTAGCGTTGAAACCACCATCACAACCACCAGCACCATTATAGTCACCATTAAAACTACCAATCCTACTAACCGCCAGAATGTCGCTAATTATTATTGTGCTTTCTAACTGATTGTCCCTTTGAATACGTCTTTTACCACACAAACGCACTAACATAAATATATGCACGCACGCACGCACACACACACACACACACACACACACACACGCACACACACACACACACACACACACACGCACGCACGCACGCACAAACACAGTTATAAAGCCACTTAGGTTGTAAATAATGCGTTTTCAAGACCAACAACTAATGTTACTTGAAGCAGGATATCTCGATTCGCAAATTCCAGTTGTCATTACATTTCATGGAGGCTTTCATAATGACGACCTGTCTCTGACAGCACGTTTGGTCTTACGTTCATCCAGTTTCCTCTACATGTGCTTATTCTCAAGTCAGGAACATCTTGCTGTTTCGACTGATTACTCAATAGTGTACGATGGGGTTGCAATTAGGGAAATGAGGAGAAAGGGGGTAGGAAAGTAAAGCGGAGAATGAGGGGAGAATGTAGAAAGGTAGAAAAGACGGAAAGGCAGAAGTGAAGAATGATAGAAGAGAAGATGCAGGAAGGAAGAGAAGGAGTGGGAAGGGGAGAAAAGGCAGAAAGAGGCACAAAGGAGAAAAGATCAATACTATATCCGACTACCTAGGCGCTTAACTGGTCACGCTACGCTGATGCCATACCATTTGAACATTTCGTAGTATTAACGTTTTCATAATACTCTCCTAACAACCACCTTAATTATTCGAACTTATTCACTTTATGAAGTTCAGTTATCCGTAAAGTTATAAAAATCTTCAGTTATTCGTAATGTTTTAACAACCTTCAGTTATTCGTAGTTATAACAATATTCAGTTATCCGTAAAGTTATAACAATCTTCAGTTGCTCTTAGTTATAACAATCATAAGTTATTTTTAGTTATAACAATATTCAGTTGTTCACAGCGCTGTAGCAACACTTCCACCGACCACGCAAGATCTTTCGACCTTTGAAAATTTCGTAGCTCAGACCATTCAACACTTTGCCATTATAAGCTTTCCAAATTATATCATCTTTTCATCTCAATTTAATCAAATTTTTCAAATTATTTTGTTTAAATTTTCAAGTTGAAAATTATTTCGATTAGATTCAGGAACATTATAACCGCCATTGGAGATTTAATAAACCACAAAGAAAAGAAAATGCGTTTTCCATTTACTAATAAAGCAAATAGATTAATTTCTTTTTGTATAAGTTCCTTATTTTTCTATTTTCTTGCAAACATACACAGTCAAGAATGATAAAAAATCAAAAAGTTCATTAACAAAACTTAAAGGAATCCTTATTTACAACGATAAGGGTGTTGATAGACACACTCCATACAAGCCATTCCTCATAGGATAAAACATATACAGCGCCCTAACCCGCCATGTGCCTATTACCAGGATGACAAGTGAGTTACAAGGAGTTGCAGAAGTAGAAACCAGCGGAAGATTTGGAGGAAAGAAAGGGGAAATGGAAAGAAGAAAGGGGGAAAAATGAAAGAAGAGAAAGAGAGAGAGAAAAAGAGAAAGAGAGATAAGAAGGGAAGAAGCGAGCAAATCCAAGCCAAACATTCGTAGCGCGCCGTTTAGCACCAACAAGAATGAATGAAATGGAAGAAGATGAGTGGAATAAAAAAAAATTATAGAGGCAGTTCACAGAGGTTGTTGAGAACAAAGAGCACAAATAACGAAGCCATAACAACACTCCACTCGGAGAAAAACCAATTGAGCAACAACAACGACAACACAAACGCCCCAATGGCGAGACTTCTGTGACTGGCGTAGGCACGATAGAGAAAGAAGTGGTTAAGATTAAAAAGGTAGTGTTGTCGTTGTTGCTCTAGTCACAACTCCTCAGGACGCACTGGTCGATGGAAGGGGATCATAGACTTCTTTTCCACGTCCTTGGATAAGGCCTTGCGCATGTCTGTAGGAAGTGGTGGTGTGATAATGATGATGATGAGATAACAATGAGGTTGAAGAGGATAATGATAGGGTGGCGATAATGATGGTGTTAGAGGTGGTGATGGAGCTGATGATCTTGACATAATAACTGATGACGATGATGATAAGTTATAGAAAAATTGAATAACAGGATTTCCCAACTTTTTGGCTTGATGCCATAACAATGATACTCATAGTTGTAAAGCGTGAAGCAGTACAAGTCCAGCCTTTTTCATTCACAGTAGATGATAGATAGTGCAAGTGAAAGTGAAGATGAAGTTATGGAATGGAAGGTTGGAAATGTGGAATGCAGAGTAGCACCATGAAAGCTGGTATTCATGGTGGTGTTCAGCATTGCATGATGTGGGGAGGGTGTATCGGAAAGGGGGGTAACTCACCACCACTTCCCTTCTTACCTCCCGTGTGTAGATACAAGGATGCATATATTTTGATGTAATAAGTAAAAAATAATTTCACCATGTGCATTTTCATCTTCATCTCCTGAGTAATAACCCAACACATTTCTAAACACCACGTAACCTGTGTGTGTGTGTGTGTGTGTGTGTGTGTGTGTGTATGTGTATGAATTTATTTTTTTTGATAATGAGAAAGAATGGAATGCATAATGCAAATGAATTAGAAGCTGGATACTATTGAATGAATTATTGAAATGAAAAATTGAGAACAGAATGAATGAAACCTAGTTTGTTGTACATCTTGATGGCTGAAATGTTGGAGACTCGCACAAACAAATCCACAAAGTAACACTTTTTGCTGAAGTTTGAATACATACACATCAATACACTTTCCATTTTGAAGCAAATGAATTTTTCAATTTGATATTAAATCATAAAGAAAGCTTAGTTATCATTATATCTTTTAAATAAATTAATTTCAGTGAAAATTAAAAAGAATTAGATGATCCTCCCTTATAACTTGACAAAACACCATGACTAAGACAGAGTGTAGACCTTTCTGAAGCTTGTTCAAGGTTATGCATCAGTTTTCCAGCCACTCCGAGCCTTCGAAACTCTGGAGCCACAGACAATGCAGTCACATGACCATGCCAATTGTCACCCACCCCTTCTGCTTTGCCCATAACTGAAATGGAATTGTGGTTTACATAGTTTAATGTTTTTTTCGTGATTGTTGAGAAGTTGTAGTTGCATGTTTTTATTTATGAATAGTTGATGAAATCAAAATATTGGTACATGAAATAACTATTAAAGTTAGATGATTTGAAAGTTTTAATTTGAATAAGTCAGTGGAAAAAAAAGCAAATCGGAGAAAATGAAACCTACTATAAGCCATAATGGTACGATCGGGCGAAAGTGCTGTGTTGAAGTACTCCGAACTTTGTACGAAGTATTTCAAATAAAATGACAACCCATACTAGAGAAAAAATGATTTTGAATTTAAACAAAATGCTATGCGCCGTACAAATTCTTTGCTTAGCTTAGAAATAAATTATCAAATTAATACTTTATTGGTTTCATAGCTAAATATTTTTTTTTTAAATTTCGAATATTAAAAAAACTAACTGTTTCAGTCAGTGGGTCCAGATTCCTGAATTTTTAAATTCAATACACATTTAAGACCTAGTCTGTCATAATTTAATTGCAAAAAATTACAACTTGAACTTACACGTTGTTATAGTTGAAAAGATCTCTGCATTTGAAAGGACAAATAGACGTCATTCTAACAAATCATAAATTAATAGTCGAAAGTCATATACAGCCGAAGACAATATGTATTCTGACGATAAAATATCTGTTAGAAACAAAGAAGTCAACACTTCATATAAATAAATTTTAATTATTTGAAACAGTCACTTTTGAGATCATTTGTATTTTTAAATTAATTACTAAAAGAAATAGAATCAACAAAAAGGATCTAAAGTTATTTTTATAGATTCGGTAATGCTAACTTTAAAATTGCACTATAGTCTCACTGTCACCACAGCAATACTTAGATTTATGACTAACAAAATTTTTATTCTTTTCCTTTTTTTTCCTTCGCATCATCATCATCTTCATGAGTATCATCATTATCACTAAGAAGATCATGATGAATCGGACATGTTGGCTTGTCGAGAGAGGTTGTAGTACATGGACTTCAACTCATCCTAGTAATGATAAAAGTAATAATTATAAAAACTGGAATTGATAATAGAAGTTATGTGAAAAAAATTATAAATATGAAAATAATAATAAGAAAAAAGGAATAAAAATTATAATAAATAAAAACAATATACTATATTCATGGGTAGTAGTAATAAAATAAATATTATTTTTTTAAAAATATAAAACAACAGGGAACACATAAAAACTAGACTCACACCATCTTCACCATCACACCACCGCAACAACCATCACAGAGCAACCAACACCCACACACCACCACAACCACCACCAACACACCCCCAACACACCGCCAACACACCACCACAACCAACACCAACACACCACCATAATTACACCACCATCACACCATCACCAACACACCACCACAACCACTACCATCACACCACCACAGCCACCACCAACACCACAACCATCACAAACACATAAGCACACCACCACCAACACCACAACCATCACAAACACATAAGCACACCACCACCAGCCACATTTTGCTTCCTTAGCTCTAGTACTTGTTGCTGGTTCATGATGCTTGTGTCGTCTGCTGCCATCTGTTTCCTATTGAAAAAATATTATTAAAAAAAAGTAAATAAAAAAAAGAAAAAAGTGAAGAGAAGGAAGAGAATGAAGAGAAGGAGGAAGATGGAAAGGAAGAAGAAGAAGAAAAAGAGATGAAGCAAACCTCCTCTCGAGTAGAAAAGAAATTTCGTTTTTGATGGCGAAGAATCCCTCTAAGAGCTGTTGTGGAGTACCAGTTGGTAAGTTTGATACAATTCAATCATTGTGGCCTCAAAACTCTACGGGGTTAATGCCACTACAATAATAATAATCGTGTTTGTATTGTGTATTGTAATATAATCTTGTCTAATCCAATGTAACTACGCAAGTATAATGCGATTGTTACGCAGGCTTTCGAAGGCACTCTTAATAAAACGGTTTCACCACTCGCTGCTGAGCTAGTAGGTGACTAGGCCACACTGGTACGGCGATTATGATGAGAATGATGATGATGATGATGAGGATGAAGATGATGATGATGATGATGATGACGATGATGATGACGATGATGATGATGATGATGATGACGATGATGATGACGATGATGATGATGATGGTGATGATGATGATGATGATGATGATGATGATGACGATGATGATGATGATGATGACGATGATGATGATGATGACGATGATGATGATGATGACGATGAGGATGATGATGATGGTGATGATGAGGAGGAGGGGAATGATACACTAAAAATAATTTCATTATAAAATAATCCGATAATTGATGCAAACATAGACATATATATATATACATATTAGAAAAAGCATCAGCATAGTATTAAAATATCATTATTAAAATAATAAAATTTTATTTTTTACCGAATTGTATTGCGTGTGGACGTGGATGGATTCAGGAACATCAAGCAAGGGAGGGATGGGCTGGTAGATGGATGGATGGATGGATGGATGAATGGATGGATGAATGGATGGATGGACGGTTGAAAGACGTGATAGAAGGATGAAATAGATTGAATACAAAAATGAATAAATCCACCAAATTCAAACCATAAGCAAGTCAACTGGAAAGTTATAAGCATTATGATTTTGAGGACCTGATGATGGTGGTGATGGTGGTGTGGTGATTGTGGTGTGGTGATGGTGGTGTGGTGATGGTGGTGTGGTGATGGTGGTGTGGTGATGGTGTTAAAACGACGATGGATAATAATAATGATGATGATGATGATAATAATAATAATAATAATAATAATAATAATAATAATAATAATAATAATAATAATAATAATAATAATAATAATAATAATAATAATAATAATAATAATAATAATAATAATAATAATAATAATAATAATAATAATAATAATAATAATAATAATAATAATAATAATAATAATAATAATAATAATAATAAAAATAAAAATAATAATAATAATAATAATGATAATAAAAATAAAAATAAAAATAATAATTAAAAAAAAAAAAATAATAATAATAAAAACAACGATAAAAATTATTATTATTATTATTATTGTAATAGACTACCTAAATCTTCTACAATTTCTTCAAATTCTTCATGGATTTTATCCGCAACGTCGTCATTGTCGATGTTAAAATT
>OX387253.1:7883210-7905710 GCA_947562095.1 Branchellion lobata
GGATCAGATATATAAGGACGCTCATGCGTAATTAAATAAATAACTAAATTGAAACAAAAATAGTAAATAAACAACTCAATTGACTCAATGGTTTAATTTTATTTGTAACTTTTAGTTACTAGTTTTTAAATTGTTGAAAAACACGAAGTAAGGTGTTCTCTAACGTTTAGTTGGAAGATTTAATGGAGATGTCCTAGTCGATAAAACATCAAAGAACAGCAATGTCAAGAATATAATGAAGATCGTTTTTTTTATTTTTCCCATTATCTACAGTACTTACTATTGTTTAATTATTTCAATCTTCTATAAAATAATCTTTTCAAAATCGCCGGTATAATTATAGAGACAACAACTATAGATAAAATATATATTCACTAGTTAGAATGTAGAAAACTATAGAATTTATTTATTTTCCGACAGCCATTTGATAAATTTCAACATTTTTTTCACCACAAAGTCTCCACCAATGCCTTCATGTTACCTAACGGTTTCTACAACTGTGAATGTTTCACGCTACTACCGGCAAATGTGACTAAAGGTAGAACTGAAAGTGAAGAAACTTCTGAAGCTATCCTTTCTAAGACTACCAACGGAAAATGTTCTAACTCATCTGACCTTCATTATGTGACGTGTTGCACCCAGTGAGTTCTTGTGGCGTATATAATCTAATCTTCTCTAAATCCACTCTAATCAATGTATCAATGTATCAATGCATGCATGCGAGAATGCATAAATAACTGGATGCAAAAGTAAATTGTTCTGGTGTAATTGTGCGTTCGTCTTATCATGGACATTAGACTTGAGTGGTGGGAGGATCTGATGGAGTACATGGTACGGGTTACTGGTAACTCTTGAGAACAGGCGTTCATCAAGAAATGTAAATATTGATTTTATTTTAGGATAGTTAGGAGGAAGGTAGTTAAGCCTCATAAGTTTATAAAGTGAAGATTGAATCTGTTTTATATGTTCATGATTGGCGAATCCACACCATGAAGGTGCTGCGTATTTATGCGAGATACAATATGAGATTCTATTACATCACACAACTTAAGACCAAAGAGTCCATAAGTCCTAATTATTTTTATCGCATGAAACGTTTGGTAGCATTTAGTAATAATATTGTCAATATGAGTTGTGATGTTGAGAGTTTCAGCGAATGAGACTCCCAGGATAGTGAGGGAAGAAGTTTGTTGGAAAGATGGATGAAGACTAGGGGGTGTTATTTTATTATAACTATTATAAATAATTAATTCATAAGATTTTTTTGGATTAAGAGAAAGATCACTTAATTAAGCTCATGCAAATAAAGACTTTAATCCAATTGGAAGAAATTACTATTAGACGATGGAATGACAAGATAAGTATCATCAGCAAACTCGATCATTTTAAAACTTTGACTAATATTAATAAAACAATTAAACATCGTTTCAAGATTTCATTTTGCAATAGAAACATGTATAAGATAAAATGTTAGCTCCAAATTCAACAATGCAGATCTTTCAGCAACGAAGTGAATTTCTGTTGCCTCGATATTTCATCACGGAACTCATCATCTCCACAATCAACTACCCCAACATATAAACCATCAACTAGATTTTCTCTACTATCCTTTAAATCTTCCTCATCATCTTCATTCTCTTCATCTTTTCCACATTCTTCTCCTTCTAAAGCTTCTAAAAATTTTACAAATTTACCGAAAATTGATGAAAAACCATTTGCCATAAATTCAAAGACACGGCCAAAGAGTATAGAAGAGTGCATTGCGAGTAGGAGAGAGAAAGAATTGATTCGACAAAGTTTGAAAGCTCTAAGCTACAGCGAGTACTCTTACGGCATATATTTGAAGTTAGTGGGTTTGCGGGGAGGAGAGGGGGGGAGGGAGGATCAGGGTGTTTAGAGGGAAGAAAGGATTGTGGAAAAAAAAGAGAAAAGTGAATTGTTGTTATAAAAGTGAATTTAAATATAGGTGGATGGTTGAGAAAGAGGTTGATGATTTTGTGTATGGATCATAAGAGAGGTTGATGATAAAGGAGGAGTAAGAGGGTGTATGGATGATTGGGAAGAGAATAAATGACCAGGAAGAAGGTGGAGGAGTAACAAAGAAGTTGGTGGTTTGAAAGGAAGCAAGGTGCATTTTGGTGGTTTCATGATCTTATAACAAACATCTATATCGAGAAAGTTTAAAAACAATATTGTGATAAACTAACCGCTAAAACAACAATTAAATCTATGTATATAAGTCTAAAAAATAGAAATATAATTTTAAAAATAAACCTTCCACAGATATCTTTTGGTCATCTGTATGATATATCCTTTCTTTGTTTTAGCTCTCTTCTTGGTCTTTTTCTTCCACAACCGAAAACGAAAAAATGACTCACTACAACGGGCTGGTGAGCTAATCTAATCTAAGCTAATCTAATAAACGCATTTGTGAAGTGCCTTTGGCTTCATGTTTGAAGGCTCTCCCAGAGAAAGGGTTTTACTCGCTGCTAGGCTAAGACATACTAGCACGGCGTCTGTTCTTTACTTGAGTTGCTGCTTTTTACTACTCAAACTTGAACTTAGCCAAGAGTCAAATCTTGGGCCTCAATCTCCAAAGCGGGCTTGCTAACTCTTGTGCTACGAGTGCAAACAGCTTGTAGGGTAGCCCCTGACAAAACACTACAAAAAAAAAATACAACAAAAAAATATAAAAAAACTTCAAAAAAGCAACAGAAACACGAAAAAACTATAAGCAACCATATTCCAAATTATAAAATTAATGAATAAACAAATTACCAATCATATAACCCCTATAAGGCTATCTTTTCAAGCATATAAAACACCACAAATTGTTTTCAAAAAAACTTGCCAATACACTCGTTCAGACCTGCTGAAGTAAATTCAATTTTTATCTATGCAGATGTAGCTATTTCATATTGATTTTGTTGTTGCTTCCTTTTGTTTCTAGAAGTAGTAGCCATCCGTGCTATTACCGCTCCACAGAACGCCTCGAAGAACACGGATGCAGGTGGTCAGAGCTGAACGTCCGCCGTATCGACTCCCCACCGCCTTCCTACTCCGACACCAGTGCGCCGTCTTACGGACACATTTTCACCATTTCTTCTCTTTCTTTTTCTCCTCTTCGTACTCTTGACCTCTCTCTTCTTCCTTCTTCCTCTTCATCACTTTCGCATGGAACACAACCACAAGACACCTCCAGCGGTATACAACAAGGGGCTCATCCGGTCTTGCTTTCTCTCGAAGCTGCCTTCTAGAGCACTTGTTTTTGAATGTTTATTACGTGCCTTTGGACCTTTCACTACGTGTTTGTGATGTAACAAACACCTCTTGAAGGTTTTAACTAATCATCATTTTCAAGTTTGAGCAGGTATTGTTTTTATATAACTTTGTTAATTTTCTAAGGTTATTATATAAACAAAATGATCAAAAATATATAATTAAAATAGCTCTTATTATCTTTGAAACTATTCTTTATGATTATTTACAAACACTTTTACATCTTATCGAAAAAAATACAATATTTAAAGGTTAGATTCACATTTATAACAATTTCTTGATTATTTTTTTAACTTCGATTATTTAAAAATCTTTCGATTATTTCTTAATTTTCCGATTTCTTCTTAATTTTTCGATTATTTTGTAATTTTTCGACCAATTCAAGAGCATATAGACCGCCTTCACAAAGTACGCAAATGGAAAAAAAATTTCATTCGAATAACTAAAAACACCCTTAAAAGCTCTTATATAAAAACTTCACGGCTGCACGGAAGCACTCACTTTTACTCCAAAAGATCAAAAATAATTGATACTTATTAAAATAAAATATAAAAGCATATAAAGACTATGAAAAATCCAAAGTGAAAATTAAAGTCAAAAATAATTTTTGAATCAATTTTAAGGAACTTCAAATGAAATTTCTTTTAAATGTACATGGTTCATAAAAATAGTTTAAATAAAACCGTTTCCATGGGAGCGCTTTTGAACATAATGCTTAAGAGCGTACTACAAATCTTTTGATTAGATTAGATTAGATTAGATTAGATTAGATTAGAGAGAAGATGAAAAACGCTATACACGCTTTTGTGCGACCGGATGTTTTGCACACTGTACACTGTAAACTGTAGTTCATAGACTGTATAATGTATGCTAAATACAATGTACTACATACTGTATACTAGATTGTGTACTATTTGCTTGTTGTACTAGTTATTATGCTGAATACTGTGTATACTTAATACTATGTTTACTCACTACACAAACCACCGATTGTTGTAATTAGTAATAAGCATGAGGGAATTAGCGAGTACACAGATGGAGAGACAACAGAAAGCGACGGTGGCTGTTGCTACCGTCATGTCCAGCCACTCCTCCAAGGGACCCAGTCTAGATGCTGGAAGGAACGAGGTGGAAGTTAATAGGGGGACTGCTGGTGTGGTGGTTGATGAGTGGAGGTGGTGTGGTGGTTGGTGAGTGGAGGTGGTGTGGTGGTTGGTGAGTGGAGGTGGTGTGGCGGTTGGTGAGTGGAGATGGTGTGGTGGTTGGTAAGTGGAGGTGGTGTGGTGGTTGGTGAGTGGAGGTGGTGTGGTGGTTGGTGAGTGGAGGTGGTGTGGCGGTTGGTGGAGGCTGGGAGCGTGAGGATTGGTTTCCTTGTGAACTTTTATTGTAAGGTCGTGTTAGGGCTGCATTGAAGTCTAAGGTAATGTTGTGTGTTACCTTATTTTTTCTTTCAACTTTTCGAAATATTTTTATTCTACGTTTTTGGCACATCGTTTTGTTCTTGTTCATATAATATTTCAATTATTTTTATTAAACTTTATCAAAACGTGATGGCTTGCAATACGTCACTTTACATATGTAATGTATTGCATTAGATCTAGCGCATTACTCTTTCACGCCTTGCATACATCTCAAGGCACCAACCGGACAAGGAGAAGGCAATGAGTGAGAACCACAGAGCCATCAAGGCATTCAGTTGACTAAGCAACAACCCACGTTCGTTCTTTTTTGTGCCCACCTGACCTCTGTTCAAGTCTCCATCTCCATCCTCTCTTTCCTTCTTTTTATCTTTTTCCTTCTCCTCCTCGTCCTTCTCCTCCGCCTCTTCTCCCCTCTCTTCTTCTTTCTCTTTTTTTTCATCTTCTTCCTCTTTTTCCTTTTCTTCTTTCTCTTCCTTTCTTTCTTTCTTTTTTCTCCCACTTCCAATAGAAAGCTCCAAAACTTTTTTTTTCAAACCTGCTTTTTTTTCAATATTATTATCACTTACTTTTTCCTTTTCTTTTAAACTTTTTTTTCCTCTCCTCTTTTCTTCATTCTTTTTTTCTTCTCTTTTCAGTCTACTTTGACTCTCTTTCTCTTTGTTATGTATTTTTTTTTCACTCCTCTCTTCCCTTACCATTCCATTTTTTTCCTCTTTCTTCACTCTACTTTTATCAACACCGTCCTTCCCCCCTTTCTTCAATCTACTCCCAGCAAAATAATTTTCCTCTTCTCTTGTTAAACTACTACCAATACTATCATATTTTTCTTTTTCATCTTCCCATTCACTTTCTTCACTTTTCTTTTTCATTCTACTCACATGACCACCTTTTTTGTCATCTTCCACACCGCTGTTATTGCCTGCCTTTCTATCTTTGTCGTTTCTCTTTGATTGTTTTGGTGTTCCATATTCTGTATGGCTGTCTTTAAATTTTATTTTTGAACCATGTTTCGACATTAAAAATTTATTCAAATATGTTCAACTTAAAACGTTTCGACTTGAACAACACCAAAAAGGCGCTTTACAATTGCTTTGATTAGATCAGATTAGAGTATACTTTAGTTTGTTAATTCAGTTTTATAATTTTAACAAGTCTCTTTTCCCGTAAATTTTTATTTTTACACTAACGTCACGATTTCTGATATTTTAAATAAATATATATATTTAAAACATAGAGTTTTCTAGTTTGTTTTTTCAAAACATACCAATAATTTTTTTTTGATAAATTTCATGTTACCAAAAAAATAGAAAAAATAAAAATATGAAAACAAGGTTAAATTAACCAGCTTTGTAATGTTGCAAAAATCTTCGAGGGAAGTTGACTATAGATGCGAATTAAGTTTCTTTGCTCCGTTGTTATGACAATTGATCCATTAGTAGAGAATACACACAATTTCTTCAAATTTTTTCGTACGTATATGTTTTAATAATCAAAGTGAAATCACTGAAAACTCTTATTAGAATTATTTCTAAATATTTCAGGTTATTGTTTTGTTCATAATTCAAATTTGTAATGGACAAAAAAATTTAGTCTAGTAAACTAATTCGAAACAAATGTTCGATTTAAATTAAAAATTAAATCGGAAATAAGAAGATTTTGAAATTTTGAAATAATTTAGAATTTAAATTTTTTAATAAATATTTTCAATGAAAACTAGGAATGAGTGGAGATGAGGTGTGGCAGGACAGACAGGTTGACATAGACCTGGTTTATCAGTAAGTTCTTTTCACTAATTTCAAAAGTGTTAAATTGAATGAAACTGTTTCAAACAAATAAATAAATGGATGTGAAATATGCTATAGCGCATAGTTTTCAAACTACTTCGCCTCAGAGACGCTTAGGATCAATTGAAGATTAATCTAATCTACTCTAATCAAAACATTTGTAACGCGCTTTTTGGTACTGTGTTCAAAAGCGTTCTCCTCGAAACGGTTTTACTCGCTGTGGGCTACTAAAAGATGAATAATCTAAAACGGCATCTGTACTTTAATAGAGTTGCCGCTTTCAGAATTCAAACCTGGGCTCACCCAATCACACTTTACAGCGGAACAGGCCAATCCTTATGCCGCAAGCGCAAAGGTGTTAAGAACCACTATAAAGGAGGGGGTAAAAAACAAAATGAAGGAAAAAAGATAAATTTAGCAAAACTGTTGTGTCATAAGAAACCTAATGTGACAATTAAAAGAAAACTTGACCTTAAAATCAAATGGATGAACTTTAAAAATTTCGAATTAACCATAACTATCGAAAAATGTTGGATGTTGCCAGAAATGCCACAAAGAATTGAAAAAAAAATTTAGAAAACAAAAACCTATTAAAACTGTTGTTACAAAAAGTCCAGGTCGATAATGAAAAGCAAAATTGACAATAGAATCAAAAGTTGACCATGAAAAATAAGGAGAAAATAATTGTCTATAATCACATCCAATGACGATTGAAAAACAATCTTGTGAGATGAGCTTGATGTAGGGGTCAAGGAAAATTTCTGCTTTTCCATTACCTCCCGGTCACATTGTCAGTCAGACCGAGGGGATCTAGTTTTCTTCCCGCCAGAGGCTGAAAAATATTTCGAGCTATTTTGTAAGTGTATTAGAGACGAACATCATTCCATCCTTGAGGAACTCTGGAGTCTATATATGCATAGAAATCTCACAATGTCATTGCAGATACCGAAAACCATACAGATGTTTTTTGCCTTTTTGCGTCAAATAAGATCTATCAATGGATGTTTAAAACTAGACTTTTTAAAAAAAATTGCATCAGCCTAAGTTTTGAGTCGTGTTGACTATGGCAACATGGCTTTAGTCAGATTACACAAGGCATAAGACGTCAATCCATGATCAATACAACAGCCAGGCTCATTACAGGTGTAAGGAAATATGATCACCATACCCCCTTAGTCAAGGAGGCTCACTGGCTGAAAATTGATAAAAGGAATAAACTTAAAATTGCTCTGCAGATGAGGGCTTTTGAACAGTGTGAATTCAGCGCTATATAAAAGATTTAATTATATTAGATGTACAAGTGTTTGTCTAATGAGTTCTGAAACGTAACCTAGTTTCAGTTGCTAGCTTGCCTGAAAAACAAAAACTGAAATCGGCTAAGTCAAAGAAGGTTGTTTTTAACAAGCATAAGCTCAAATCATTAGGATTAGGAAGGTTCAGTGTCAGTGGACCTAAGTTGTGGAACAACCTGCCTAACAGTTTAAAATTTTAAAGTTCAACAAATGACTTTTGTCAAACTCTGAAGACCCATCTATTCAGTAGATCTCTTTCCTGACTTCTCATCAAACTCATTTTCATCAATTTCATTTTAATTATACCAATAAAAATAAAAATAAAATGAATAATAATTTTCAAGTGGCCTCAAAGCTGAATGCCACAGTGACAATATTCGTACTTGTATTTGCTACACGGTGACACTCCACAGCTTATATGACTTACGTGTGGGAGAAAAGCTGATAGGAAGGTTCATGCCGGTTGAAGACACCAAGGAAAATCAACGCATACGAGGCATCAACTTATTATTATCTTGAAGCTCCATTGAGCAATCCATAAGTATTGGTGCAATTAATAATTATGGTTCATGTGATTTATAAATACTTTTGTCGGTAACAAATAATTTTTTTTGTAATTTGTAATTAGCTTCACAACCAACGAAGAAACGGGATATATAAATATATATAAACATAGAAAATGGTGGGTAGTAGTCGAAAGCTTAATTTAGACCTTTTACTGAATTTTAACGTAATGTGAATTAAAATTTTTAAAAAGATTGTTTCTACCTACCCAGGCATCCTCTCGATCACTAACCTGCGAGTCCTCTGGCACGCTTCTGCCTCTCCTCGTGTCAACCTATGTGGGTGGATGGATGGATGGCTGATAAAGGGATGGATCAGTAGATGAACGGATGGATGGAAGTATTGATGAATGGATTAATTGTTGGATGAATGGATGAATGAAAAATAAATGAAGGGAGTTAAAGCGTTACATAGCGCCTCAACATCACTGCAGCGATTGGGCTGGACTGCATCATCAATATATCCTACCAGCACTCTACGTCTGTTAGTCACAATGCCATAAAACCAAAATTTAATGCAACATAAGAAATAGTAGAAGGCAATAAAAAAGTGAAAGGCAGTGTAATCGAGTCTATGTTAGCATCAACTGTAAACGTTCCACAGCCACCAGCCTAATCTATTCTTTGTCTTGTTGTACACCCGTTTCAGATGGCAGTCAATCGTTCACTTTTAAATTATTTTTAATGACACCGTCTTCTTACATGCTAATCTCAGCTGACCTAATCTTATATGAGCCTATCTTATCTAATATGAGCTTATTTAATCTATCTGATAAAATTGTATGGAGCTGTTTTTTTTTGTTTTTTAAAAGCTTCAAACGATTCTTTCGATACTAATAGTATGCCCCGGAAGCTTTGTGTCAAAAGACGACAATAACAACAAAAACAACAACAACAACAACAATAGTAATAATAATAATAATAATAATAATAATAATACTAATAATAATAATAATAATAATAATAATAATAATAATAATAATAATAATAATAATAATAATAATAATAATAATAATAATAATAATAATAATAATAATAATAATAATAATAATAATAATAATAATAATAATAATAATAATAATAATAATTATTATTATTATTATTATTATTATTATTATTATTATTATTATTATTATTATTATTATAATTATAATAATAATAATGAAACAAAAAAATGCTAGTTATTATTATTATTATTATTATTATTATTATTATTATTATTATTATTATTATTATTATTATTATTATTATTATTATTATTATTATTATTATTATTATTTTTATTATTATTATTATTATTATTATTATTATTATTATTATTCTTATTATTATTTTTATTATTATTGTCACAACCTCTCAGCAACCTTTTCTTTCCAACAGAAGATAGAAGGACTGGTAGAAAAAGTGGTCATATTGACCGAATGTGAAGAAGATAGGAAGGAATTTTCTTTTAAATGCGTACGACCATTCAAAAATAGAGTCAAAGTTAAATAAACAATAAATAAAAATTAATTAAAATAAAAATTAATTATATAATTGAATTTATTATAATTGAAGAGTATTGTTGGAGTGACCTTTAAAACTGCAGACATCGAGGTCTTCAAGGTCAATCACGTCAACGTTGAAGGCCGTCCAAAAGTGTGCTTGTAACTCTGCTGTTGCCACTCTTGTCTTTTCAATGTTTTTAAATCTTTTTTATTGTCTTTGTTGTTCTCACTATTGTTTTTTGTCGTTTTTTGTTATTATTTTTGCTTTTTTTCGTTTTCTTTGTTATTATTTCTGTTGTTTTTTTTGTCGTTTTCATTGTTATTGTTTTTATTTTCTTTTTTGCTTTCTTTGTCACTCCAAGCACTTCCACAACATGTTGTCACTACCCTATAACTTCTCCATCATCCACCTATCCACCCCACACTGCGTCACCACCCAAAATGATTCCCCTCCCACCTTACAAACACACCCACCCTGCCACCAAGGTCCTACATAGAGACGAAGCCATACAGGATGTTGAGGCTGAGGAACCCCATGACTGGTTTATCAGGCTTCCAAGTCCTCCCCAGGGAACACATCTGCTCCAGCATCTCTGGGGTCTGCAACCTCTCCAATGACCAGGTGGTGTTGTTGGTGTTGTTGGTGGTGTTGTTGTTGGTAGTGTTGCGGGTGGTGCTGTTGGTGGTATTGTTGTTGGTGTTGTTGATGTTGTTGATGTTGTTGTTGGGGATGTTGTGGTTGGTGTTGTTGCTGGTGTTTTTGTTGTTGTTACTGGTGTTGCTTGTATCGCTGTTACCCTTGTTGCTAGTATTCTTGCTCTTATCTCATCTATGGCTGAAAACATTCACAGATTCTCAAAGAGATTCCCATTCAAACTCACAGGGCTACCTGGGCAAGATGGTTATAACGAATCTCAGAGTATTTTGGTTCGCCCTGCATACACTTCGCCACAACGTCAGCCTGCCTTACATGCAGATTGTGAGTGGAGTTGCTGTTGATGTTATTGAAATTGGTGATGTTAATAATGGTATTTTTGGTTTGAGGTCTGATGTTTTTGATACTGTTGTTGGTTGGGCTGTTGTTTCTATGTTCTTTCGTCGATTGGTGTTGTATGTACTTCCAATGCCACTCCCACCACTATCACCACCTCCGCCATCACCAACGCCAACAATACACAGAACTTCGTCTCCCTCGTCGACTCCAAGTTTGGAGCAGCTCTGACCCTCGAAACCACCCAAGTGGTGAGTACTCATTTCATTTAATCATGACGTCATCGTTATTCAATCTTATCTAGTTCAATCTTAATATACTCTAATAAAGGACAGAGACCGGCTAAGTCAAAGGACGTCAGTGAACTTAAGTTGTGGAACATTCTGCCTTTGTCTTTCGGTTTTTTGCTTTTCTAGGAGTCGCCACAGTGGATCTTTTTATCCAACGTGCCTACGTCGCCTGCATCCTCTATCTCCACCCCAGCAGCTTCCACGTCCTCTTTCACCGCATCCATGTACCTTTTCTTTGGTCTTCTTCTTTTTCTCCTCCTCAAAAGCTCACCACTTCCTTTCCTATGTGTTCTCTTTCTATTTTCTGCAAGTGGCCGATCCATCTCAACCTCTCTCATTTCACCTCTGATTGCACTCACGTGGGCTGACCCTCTGATAAACTCATTCTTGATTCCATCCATTCCGGTTATTCCAAACAAAACCTCAACATCTCAGCCACTTCCAGTTCTGCCTTCTGCTCATTGCTCAGCTCCAGAGTTTCTAGGCCGTACACCATGGATGGTCTCACAACCGTCTCACACATCTACTCCTATTTTTTGCCGCTATCTTCTTATCGCATATTACACCAGACACTCTTCCCTAACCTGCCTTCCTTGCTTACCTCTTTGCACCAAATAAAATCCTGTTCACACACATGCCATACGCCGTGCATTCACACACCACCCATCCAAACAACAATCCATACACTACACCCCAATTCATCCATTCACAAAGCACCCCTACCACAGCCCACTATAACCTACCCTTTCACGTCAAACCGAACCACCTTTCACTCAGCCATCCATGCCACCACAGTCTCACTCGTACCGCTTCGGCTTCAGAATGGACCCTCCTGAGTTGATGAAGGAGGCGTACATAGAAATCAAAAAACTACTCCAAACATTCCGTCATAAACCTGACTTTGGTGTTGAGGTGGTGTGGTGGTGTATTCGATAGTGGCGTGGTGCTGATGTTGGTTGATGGTGATGGTGATATGGTTAAAAGGGATAAAATGATAGTGATAGCCGTAAGTGGGATTGCCTGGTTGAAGTTGCCAATGGTGGTGAGGATGTTGGCGGTGTTGTTGATGATGGTGGTAGTTGCTTGAGCTAGTGTTGCCCTTGAGGGTTGATGGTAGTTGCGTGGTTCTGGATTGTGGTGGTCGTTATGAAGATGGGATTGATGTGGTTGTTATAAAAATGGGTTTGATGTGGTTGAACCCATGATGCTGGTTGTGGTCAGTCTTGCATCAACCCAACTACACACAGGTGAACATGACAAGAGATGCAGAGAAGGAAGAACAAGAAGAGGAAAGTGGGGAGGGTGAAGAAAGAGGAGGAGGGGGAGAAGGAAGAAAAGAAAAAGAAAAAGATGATAATGTTGAAGTTGAAAACAGATACGACCGCAGAGATGTCTACTCGGTGAGTGGGAGACTGTTATTCTTGTTTTCTTCTGCTAATAACACAAGGGCTTTAGCAAAAGAGTTTCAAAATGCTTTTTAGCGGTAGAACACGTCGAGTAGGTAGGTCTATGTGAAGGTGATTGATTAGTTTAATTTTTTTAATTCTTATCATTTTCTTAATAAATGAAACGCTAGAGTGTCCATTACTCTAATAGCCCGCAGCGACTAAAACCGTTTCCATGGGCGCACCTTTGAATATAGTACTAAAGGGCGGGTTACAAGTGTTTTGATTAATTTATAAAATAAAAAAATTAATGCACAAAGACACATGACAATTTTTTTTTCAACATACAGGTGCTGTGCAGTGCCAGCAGAAAGGCAGATGGACCTAACAGCGTGTGTTACAACGAGGAGCTAGGTCTGATGCTGGAAACCTTGCCTCCTGGTGTGGAACTCGAAGGTCTCTGTAAGGTGTTCGATTGAATAGGCTTTCGTGAGTTGGGTTAAAAAATGAAATTTGGTGAATAATGATGAATCAGAGAGAACGAAGATAGAGATTTCTGAGGATGATGCGAATGGGTTGTAGAGGGGTTGGAGGAAAGGTAGGTTAGAGAATCAGGTATGGAGAATTGAGTTGAAATAGCCCTGGTGAAGGAAAGGGGTGGTAATGCTGAAGAAAAGAGGATTGAGTCGAAGGGAGACGCAGTGAAGAATTTATTTTTTTAAGCCATCACTTGGAGCGCGTGAAATGGTGGGAGGGTTTGCTTTACGGGCGAATCGAACCGTGAATTTTGTGTTTTCATAAAAATTGAGCATTTCGAGTATATTAAAATAAAAAAAATGATTTAAATTTCCCTTCACTTTTGGTTTATTAAAGTTAGCACTGAGCCAAGTTCATCCTTAACTTAAAAGTATTTAACATTTTAAATTTATATCAAGTTATATTCGTGTTCAACACCATAGGTTGCCGATACCTTTAAATGATTCATTCTATTTGAAGAAAGAAAAAACTCCCCGTCCCATGTTTTTGTATCAAACCCACGCAATATTATCCTTCACCAAGCCCAGCTTCCACATTCTTTCCATTAAAATCACAATCTTCATCTTTTCCACATCCTCCTTCATTCTCAAATATCTCCCGACACCAAACCACAACCAATTCCATTCTTCTTCATTGGAAGAAACGGTTCAATAGTTGCAACAGTGCGTTTGGCTTGCGCTGGTAGCAAACGAAGTGGTACTCCACACCGCCCTCCTTTTGCACTTCTTCGTCTATTTCTGGCAGGCTGTGTAGAGGTTGTGGGGTGGTTCGGATTGTTTTGAGACAATGAGCGTGTGTGGTGGTTGAGAGAATTTTTATGCAATTTTGAAGGCATTTTGTTGGATCGAGAGATGTAGTGAAGAGCGGAGATTGTGATGTTTTAGTGGTGATTGTTTGTGATTTGTGTTAAGAGTTTTTGGGGGTGCTTTTGACAAGATGCTAAAAAGCCTTTACAAATGCTTTGATCAGATTGAATGTTCGATAAGATTATACGTTGATCAATAATAAAAAAAATATAAATTTCGCAGATAGAATTTTGACGAAAAAAGATATATCAAAGTTATATAGAGATTTTTACTAGATTTCATCAAATACTTAAAACTTTAAAACTAAAATTGCTATACAACCTGATAGGTCTGAAGACCTTGCGATCAAATTTGGGGAAAAAAGTGTCACACTGGAAAGTAGATGAGATCTCGGTGAGGTAGAGTCTTTTGCAGGCTGACATTCTGATGCATTGCTGTGGTGAGAAGTGTGGTGAGAAGATGGTGAGCTTGTGGTGAAAGGGTGGTGGAACTGAGATTTTTGCGATGACATACTTTCTAGAGCTGAGATTCTAATCTAATCTAATCTAATCATTTATATAGCGCTGATTCCACACTGTTCAAGAACTCTGCTACAAACCGTTTAAACATCAACGTTTTAAGGGCTTTACGAAATGGAAGTAGAGAAGTAATAGAAGTGAGATTGGGGGGAAGAAAGTTCTATAGAAAGTTTCCACGGTAAGAAAATACAGATTTAGCATAAGTACTATTGGAAGGTATCCTAAAAATGAGAATAAGTGGAAGGTCTCAGTTTCTTACGAGAAGGCAACTTAAAAAGGTCAGCTATGTGGTTCGGTGAGTGATTATTTTTTATTTTAAACATGAGAGTGCAGATTTTGAAAACTGATATTTTTTAAGAGAATACCAGTGTAAGAGAAAAAGGGTAAGACTAGAGGTGGTGTTGAAGTGGAGGAGTGAAGACTTATCAAGATCACTATAAAAAAAGTTTCCAGCTTATTTTATTCAGGTTTCTATTTTAAACAGTTTTCACTCGGTCATTTTTTTCGGAAAGAAGATTTGGAAGTGACGAGGTGATGAGATGATGGTCAGTGAAACATGTGAGATGTACAGAGGTTATGGGGATTGTGTTTCGATGTTCAATTGTGCTGAGAAGGTTAGGGACCTGGTATTTTTCGTGTGTCGATGTACTAATGGGTTGAGTGAGGGGGTAATCGTCAAGTTTTTTTTCTGGAGTCTGGCATCAATTGATGGTTCTGATGGCTATTGAGAGCCTGAAGCATTGAAATCACCACAAATAAAATCAAAGCTTTTTAAACTTAAATTACGAATGTTGAACTTTATAGTTTGGTTTTGACTGTTGAAGACTATTAAATCAAGAAAATACGAACGGGAAATTAACACGATGTTCACAGCATGAAAGTGACCTCATTACATTAGAGTATAACTCAGGTATTAATTAAATTGACTGAGGTATTAATTAGATTGACTAAGGTATCAATTAAATTGACTGGCATTGAAAAATAGTTGGACTAGCCTTGAAGACGCTTGCTCCTCCGATCACAAACACCTTTTCAATGTCTGAACTCCTGACCAGCAACTTCAGCGCTTCCTGCATGGACCTGCAACACTTGGTGTCTTCTGTCTCGGAAATCCTGTGGTGGTGAGGGTGGTTGTGATTTTGATGGTGGCCGGTGATGATGATGGGTATGAAGATGATGATGAGAACGAGGATGATGATGAAAATGATGATGAGGATGATGATGATGATGAAAAAGAAGATGAGGATGATGAGTAGCATAGTTCAAAAACTCACTGAAAGTGACGGCTGAGAACAATGTTGAGCCTGCCGCTGAGGGGTCTGTGTTGGGAGTCCAGACCGTACCACGTTTTCCGTCCCATCAAAACGGCATTGCGTTTAGCTGGAGAAGAGAGAGATGGAAAAGAGAGAGTTGTTGAATTTTTGATATTATAAAGGATAAGAGGGAATCTGAGAATGGAAGATTACATTAGTTTAACTTAATGAAAGGAGGTTTAGATCAGGATGAATAAAAAGGATGTTTTAATAGGCGAAAAGTAAATGAGATCTAGTAAGAGACTTGGATCGCTGGTTTGTGTAGTAATCTTTTTGAAGTGTTTCATGTCCCCCCTGCGTGAGATAGTGGAGATGGCGTAGTGATTCAGTGCATAGAATAGATGCTGGAAGATTACAAAGGAAGGTGAGTGTGTGGAGGGGATATTGGAAGATGTGGGAAGGGGCGGGGAACAATGAGGGGAGATGAGTGCAAGGAACAATGAAGAGAGATGAATACAGAAAACAATGGTGAGACACATTTCCAGCGTTTGTCTGGATTTGATTCAATAAAGACTATGAAAAAAAAACAAAAACAGTAGAATAAGTGTTAAATGTGTGGCAGAGAAGGAAAGAAAAGCAAAATGAAATAGTAAAAGACAATATGAAATAGTAGGTGAGTACACAACAGTTAATAGAATGGTGATGGGTGGGGAGCTATGCTGTGGCTCATGTTCTGAGAAGATTTTAAGTTTTTGAAGAAAGGAATCCGTATGAGTTTTGAAAGACCGGTAACGGAAAATCAAAAAGTTAGTAGAAAGGTTTTCAAGTTAATAACAAAACTATTTTAGACTAAATTTGAGATTTATCAAGTTGCTTCTAAAGAAATTTTTTTCATAGTTTAAACCTAGATTTTTGCGGAATTAGAATTTTTATTCTATTATTACATTTAAAAATTAACTTTTCAACATTTTTGCGCCTGTGGAACGAGGCTTGTTCCGTTGTAAAGCGTTAACGGCTAAGCTCAGCTTTGAATTACAAAAGCGTTAACTCAAGTAAAGAACAGACACCTTCCTAGAGTGGCTTAGTCGCTTAGTAGCCCACAGAGAGTAAATCCGTTTCTATAGGAGCACCTTTTAACAAAATTCTAAAAGGGTTTTTTTAAATGGCTCAAAAGCGCTTTATAAGTGCTTTAATTAGATTAGATAAGATTCTGTTGAAATGGGTTTTTAGCTACACACTCCATCAAACAGCTTCCTTTCCTCGGTGTGTCAATTCACGCCCTAGGGCTTCAGCAAGTTAAAAACTAGTCGGTATGTTGCCTCCTGTGCACCTGGACACACGCCCACGCTTGATAATCTTCTTCCAAGTTGGTGTTTGTTCATGAACATATCATAACCTTCTGGACGCAGTTCAGCTGTACTTGATGTACACTCTTTATTCCGGGATGAGTTTCCGTTAGTGCTATAATATTTGTTATAATTATATAATAATAATATAATATAATATAATATGATATAATATAATAATAATATAATATAATATAATATGATACAATATAATATAATATAATAATATAATATAATATAATATAATGCTTTGATTAGATTAGAACGTAATTGTGCATTTAAGTTTATATATTCTCTAGCGCCACATGGCTTGTAAGCCTTTTGTCATTACTCAGCTGTTTCTACCTTTTCAATCTTTCATTCACTTCTGCCTGTCTCCTCAGTAATCCTTCTTTGGACACAGAGGCGTTGTTCTTGTTCTCGGCATTTTCCCTCAATAAATTAACTATTTCAATTTTTCTTCCTAATATGACTTTTGCCTCGTTGAAATCCTTCTACAGCTTCACAGGTTTTCTCGTCCGCTGCCCCTAGTAAAGCCTTCATTTCGGCTTTTGAAAGCATATCTATTCGGTTTATTCTAATCTAATCTAATCTAATCTAATCCTTTACATAGCGCTGATTAAGCACTGTTCAAGAGTTTAAGCTTTTAACCAACAAAATTCATAACTTTTAGACAAATTATTGATTTTATCATTATTTTAGTTAATTTGCAACAAATAATCAAAAATCAAAATGATAAATAGATCATAAGAAAGTCCAAGAAAGCAGCTAAAATGAGCAAACTGAATCGGCCAGCATAAAGTTGAGGTATTACGAGAGCATTCCCGTAAGGTAGGAACAACTTTCTTTACTTATATTTATTTATAAAAAATAAAAACATACTTGAAAAAAACATACAAAAACAAAAACATACACAGACAAATATATAAAGAAAAACAAATGAGAGGTGTAACTAACGGCAGGTCCCATGGAACGCTTCCCTGATGGGCAATGCCCAGGTCGGAGGTGACCGCAGCAATCAAATAAAGATCCATTGGTTCTTCAATAGGACTCCAAGAAGAGAAGGGCTGGACGTGTGTTTGTTGGGTTGAAGTATATAAGGGTATGTTTGATGAGGTGAATATAGATAGTTGAATAACAAAGGGTTTCTCACCTTCTTCTTGTAGAACTCAACTTGAAGTATGTATGTTGCTCGATTGTTGGTGTGAGACCGATGATTAGAATGGATGTTGGTGTAGAGGAGGTGGTGTGTGTGGCTAATGATTAGATTGGGTGTTGGTGCAAAAGAGGTGGTGTGTGATGGATAGAATATGGTGCGTGTGATTCAATGGGATGTGTGATAGAAGGTAGTGTGTGGTACAAGGTAGTGTGTTGCGTGATAAACGGAAAACGAAGAATATACGGAAATCGATAATTTAAAGGGAGATTCGATAACAATTAAAGGCATCGATGATGCTCTAATTAGGCTCCTAGTATGTGTCTCTTGCCGTGTGCATGTGTGTGCGTGTATGTGTTTGTTGCTGTGTGCATGTGTGTGCGTGTATGTGTTTGTTGCTGTGTGCACGTGCGTGCGTGTATGTGTTTGTTGCTGTGTGCATGTGTGTGCTTGTATGTGTTTGTTGCTGTGTGCACGTGTGTGCTTGTATGTGTTTGTTGCTGTGTGCATGTGTGTGCGTGTATGTGTTTGTTGCTGTGTGCATGTGTGTGCGTGTATGTGTCTTTTTGGTTAATTTATGTTATTGTGAGCTACTATAAATTTTTGAAGTATATTGATTTGATTATTTAGTGAATTATGCTTTCAATCTACACTGAGATTTCAAAGCCGGTTATCCTGCTTTGCCTGTTGCCGGGTCCAACTTCTGAAAACGAGAATAGCATATCTTTCGTACAAAGTCCATGTCATTATAATACCACTACAGATGTTTTTTTAACACTATCAAGGTTCCTCAAAAGCTCTGTGGCGACAGAAGATTGGCGAAGCGTGCAGACTTGACGAGCTGGCAGCATTTGGTCACAAATATGCACTTAGGCGGCATTAGGATTATCTTAACACCGCTATTCACATCAAGATTTTGGGCCGGTGTGTATTTCGGTGAATTTTTCCGCGACTTAGCAGCCTTTCAGGGTACCACTGCTCACCCAAGTCTTGGGAGAAGACACAAGAAAGGGCGTCTTGAAGAAAGCTGCTTTGATCTGCTTGTCAAAATCCCGTAACTTAAGACAGTCCACTAACGGGATAAAAATTGATGAAAATATTTCTAAAGGAACGGTTGCTACTTCAAATTGGTAGCCGGAACGTGGAAACTCTGGCAGATAGAGAAAATCGCTGTATGCACCCACCCTCACTGAATCTCGAAAGGTCAGTAAAGCATTTCACCAAACTCTTAGAAAGGTTGTTAAGGGTATTCAAGAAACATGGGTGTGGTCACCCTTGGCGAGTTCATGCTCGTGTTGGCTTGGACAGTAAAAATTGGAAGCTTATCGGTTTCCGAGGCACTGGAAAGATGAACTAATGATGGATGAACTCGAATGGCTCGCTGCTGCCGCAGCTTTGTACTGAACAGGACAGGGTGGTCACAAACACACTCTTTTATCAAAAGGCAAAGCACAGACCACCCTGGCTTCACCCTTAAATCAACTCATGGATACCAACTTGACATGATAGCCTGAGGGCTGAGTGATTTGAGAAACATCTGCAAAGTTGAAGTGATGCCTGGTGTGGAATGCCATAGTGACCACTAACTCAGTTTTTCATAATTGATGTTTAGTGCAAACCCACTGTACCACCCACCATTGACGCAATTGTACTAGCGTCAAACAAGTGAACACAACGAAATCACTGAAAGTACAATTCGAGGGCGTGAATAAAAATGATTTTCCACGCATTTATTCAATCGGAATGAATTTTTAAATCAACAATATTTCTGTGAAAACTTTTTAAATTATTTTTAAATAAACCCCCATGAAAACCAAATTTGTCCTATAAATCTTGGAAGTAATATACACGAAGCAAATATAAATATATTGAATAATATGGAATATTGAGAAAAAATCACCTGACACCTACCGAGAAAATTTTAAAATTGATGTATTTGTTGGAATTACACCCGGTCTCGAAGACGTATTTCGAAATGACCAGTTTGACATTGACAAGTGCTGGAAATGGCGAATGGCGAATGACCACCAAACAAAAGTTGAAAAATTATCTTAAAAAACGAATGAAAAAAAAGATAAAAAACTGAAAAACCTTACGTGAAACAATGATTAATAATAAAAAAAAATAAAACAAAAAATGAAACCTAACGATAATAAAAACTGACATTATGGAAAAAAAGTGACTTGAAATAAATAAAGTAAAACAATAATACAAAGAAGAATAAATGAAAACAAAAACGTTCGTTTAAATAAAAATAAATAAATAAAAAGGCAATGATATAAATAAATGAGAATATATAAAAAAACAACAATAAAAATAAAACTGAATGAAAAAGACAATAATATGAAAAAAAAAAATGCATAAAAATGAATATTAACAAAAATAGTTCAGAAAATAAATAGAAGCAAAAGCAGAAGAAGGGAATGGAACGATGTATTTTTCCATCAGTTTTCGTCCATTCGAGTAGTCACACGAACCAGTGAGTCCTGTCGAATCCCTGCGCTGGAAAATTATTATTGATATATCTATTATTACTTTTAAAAAATTCATTACTCTTATTAGCAAAATTTTAATATTTATTATTACTATTATTATTATTATTATTATTATTATTATTATTATTATTATTATTATTATTATTACTATTATTATTATTATTATTATTATTATTATTATTATTATTATTATTATTATTATTATTATTATTATTATTATTATATTCATTATTGCTATTATGAAACTTATTAAAATTATTATTATATTTATTATTACCATTATAGTATTTTTCATTGCTATTATATTATTCCCAATAACTATTGTGACAAAAATAATATTAAAAATGAGAAAAGCAGATTATTGTCATAACCACCACACGACTTCAACCACCACTATTATCATAACACCAAAACTCTTTTCCACGGCTACCACTCCAACGTCATGGCCACCACCACCACTACCACCACCACCACCACCACCACCACCACCACCACCACCACCACCACCACCACCACCACCACCCCCACCACCACCACCACCACCATCACCACCACCACCATCACCACCATCTTCAATTTAACCCACCACATCCTCACCGACAGTACAAAGAATGTTTTTGGCATCATTGGGACATCTGGCTTTGAAGATGTGAGCAAGGAATTGTTTCGCTATTGTGCACGTGGTCTCCCTGGTGGTGTGGTGGTTGTAATGGTTGTCCAGTGGCTGTTGTACTATGGTTGTTATAGTTGTCTAGTGGCTGTGTGGTATGTTTGTTGTTGTTATAGTTTAGTGAAAAGGGCTGTTATGGTTTATTTGTTGTGTGGTTGATGTGATGTGGTTGTTGTGAGGTGGTTATTGTGGGGTGGTTGTTGTGGGGTGGTTGTTGTGGGGTGGTTGTTGTGGGGTGGTTGTTGTGGGGTGGTTGTTGTGGGGTGGTTGTTGGTGTGGCCCTATGATTGTGGTATGGTGGTTGGGGTGTGGTGGTTGAGATGCGGTGGTTGTGGTGTGGTGGTGATGACCAAAAAATGAAGATTGTGGTAATGACAACACTCACGCAAAGATCACATAACGTGTAATTTTTCTGTCAGGTTTTCAACCTCAAAAACACCACAAGTTGCTCTAAATTACATTGCAACAGTCGACAAGCCATATGGTTTGATCATTTACTTTAATCTCACAAATTCTCTCCTACCAGCTATACGAAACAAATTTTTTTGTTAAAACTCTCAACTTTATTCATGTTTGCTAAAATTTATTCATTCTTTGTGCTTATTGATTCTTTGAGACTGACCGTAGGCGTCTTGGTGGCTTGGCTTGGCGCTTTGAGAACAATAGTTCATTTTATTTCAATTGAAGATGAATTAAGCCATAACAACCCAATGATGAAAGTGAAAGTGAGGCAGTTATCATCAAGGCGACCGCAAGCCGAGATCTCTGTGTAGGATGCCTTCAGAAGCACCTAGGTTGGGTGGATGGAAGCTGATAGTAATGCAATGAAACCGCGATTATTATTTGGCAACGGAAATTCACGAACTCAAACTGTTCAACAAAAAGTATGCAGTAGACTGCTGCAAAAAACCAAGCTTAGTTTGGAAGACCCTACTCTTCTTTTGGAAGGTTTTGATGCTGGCAGAACCTACAGGAAAGGTAGTGGAACTCACACAAGAATGGGTGGAAGCCTCATCATTTATAGCTATGGCTTAACTGCCGAACGCCCACGTGACGAATAACACACACACACCGTTGACACGCTGCAATAGAGACACGCAGCAGTGTTAATTCGGCAGAAAAAGCAGCGCTAGAAGCTCCTCATCAGTCGAAGCCACAATCAATCATACCGACCCAGCCATGGTCACTTTCCAACAGTCCATCGCCAAAATAACTTTCTCAAAAAGG
>OX387253.1:7910710-7935710 GCA_947562095.1 Branchellion lobata
ACACCTTGAAACGTCACGAGGTTTGGCACAAATGAATACTTTGACATTGTAGCCTACAACCATTGATAAACCCTGACTTCTTAACTCTTTTAATCTCATACACAACATTAGAAACTCTACGGGACTATTTCAACTATAATAATAATTGTATTGTATTGTAGTTTTACTGTATTTGTATTGTATTTTTATTGTATTTTCATTGTATTTATATTGTATTCGTATTGTATTTTTATTGTATTTTTATTGTATTTGTTTTGTATTTATATTGTATTCGTATTGTATTTTTATTGTATTTGTATTGTATTTGTATTGTATTTTTATTGTATTCGTATTGTATCTGAATTGTATTTTTATTGTATTGTTTTGTAATGTACAATGGTCTCATTAGGAGCCAGTAAGATCAGTTGGCAAAAGGGACTGCCTTTGGTTCGTCTGGGAGAGGTGTTGGCTGAATGCTTCGAAGCAGCTCCAATAGTCCTTGAGTTCCTTCTCAAACAGAGAGCTGGACCCTGCGCAAACATCAATCTTCGTCGGTGGTGCAGAAAAACCATCAGAAAAACTAAAAAAAACTTAGTGACAACTGAAAGCCATTGAAACGAAGTATTTGTGTAATGGTTGTGAGTTTTAATTCCAGTGGATTTTTCGTGTTAATTACACTGAAGTACAACAGAACACTTGCTTCTTTCAAAAATGCCAATATTCAGTGTATTATTCACATGGAATATTACTATGGGCATTTTTTACCTGCCTGCGCCTCAGTTGCTTGCCTTGGCGCTTTACAAATAGAATTTATTATTATTATTATTATTATTATTATTATTATTATTATTATTATTATTATATTATTATATTATTATTATTATTATTATTATTATTATTATTATTATTATTATTATTATTATTATTATTATTATTATTATTATTATTATTATTATTATTATTATTATTATTATTATTATTATTATTATTATTATTATTATTATTATTATTATTATTATTATTATTATTATTATTATTATCATCATCATCATTATCATCATCATCATCAGTTGTCAGAAGGGAAATGCAAGTGTATGTGATACTCACTCCTGAGTCCTTTCCTGAAGAAGGTTTCGAGCTGTTCCAGTAAGGGTGCGAGATGAGGATGATGATCGGCTATTGGCTGGTTGAGTGTCAGGTGGTAGACACTTTCTGTCAATTGTTACACTCGTTGGTGATCGTGGAAGCTAAAAATATTTTTTGAGAATGTGACTTTTTAACCCCTCACATCCTTTTGGTTAGCACCATGAAAACAATTTAAAAAAGCAGGAATGTTTGAGATTTGCTTGTCTAATGAAACTATTTCTTCAGGAATGATAATCACCCTCTCCAACTTTCAATAGACTATCAGATGCTTCTTTCTTTCCAGTGTCAACTTTATGCTGATGGCTTTTACACTTTCAATTCATTTTCTCAATCATATTCATCATCTACTGTTTGTAATGATTTCTACGATGTCTTGTATTTTATACTATTTATTATATTTATTTCTGTATTGACAAACAATCTCTTGAAGTGATTCTATGTTTCCCGTACTTAACCATTTTGAATTCGATCTTATATACTTTAGCAAATCTCCTCAAATTCCTGACTTTTGCCCATAATTGATCTTTCACCTAACTTTTCAGTTGTCTCTTTTTCACTTATTTAATTTATCTTTTTTATAATTTGGGCTTCCCATTTGATACTTCTTTCTCTTTCATACCACAAAAGAAATCTGTAGTTGAAGTTTTTTATTCCATACTTGTTGTATCAAACAGGTGAAAATATTTTTTGACTTTCAAACAAGTTTCTTCACTTATTTTGTCTCGCTTTTGATATTATATTTTTCTATACTATAAAAACTTCCTGAGACTATACCCTCTCACCAAAGCTGCCCACTTAGTTTCTGGTACTCACAATTTCTCACACATAACTCCTGATTTTTTTTTCACAAGGTTACCTTTGAATGAAAGATCGATTTTAAAAACCTGCACTTTCATGTTTAAAATTAAAAATAATCACTCCCCTAATCACTCAACAGACCCTATTAAGTTACCTTTTCGCAAGGAACTCAGATCTTCCAATCATTCTTATTTTTTTACATACCATTTAACGATATTTATACAAAATTTGCAGTTTTCTACTGTGCTTCCCTCTTATGGACCTCTTTCCCTTCTAAGCTTTCTTCTGCTACTTCTCTAGTTTTTTATGTGAAGTTCTCATTTTTTGTTGGAACAGTTTGTTGCAGTGCTTTTGAACCATGAAAAATCAGCCCTATACAAATGCTCCAATCTGATTTTTATAATTTCAATTAGTATTCATTTTATTTTTAATGCACTTACTCTTTATTTCCTTTATAAGAGGATCGCCGTAAGACATTTTGTAAATTTCTACAAGCTTTTTGACTTGCTATTTATTTATAAGCAAATCATGGAGTTAAAAATAATAGATCGAACATAAGATCCAACTGAGCTTTCACATATCCCGAAGTTGAACTAAACGCCCATGGAGTTTTTTAATCAATTAAAGGCTAACTTTTAAAAGTTAATCCAGAGGCTTACAAGTTTAAAATATTTATATCCTTATACGTGCATATAAAATGTTAAAAAATCACAATTATCAAAGTCCATTTGTATTAATGTATAAATAATTAATATTATATCAATAAAGCCCTATGTAATCTATGAGTCTCTATAGTAGTTATTTAAAGCGCATCCAAACAAACGCTAGAAATGGCACAAAAGATATAAATGATCAAAATTGAAAAATTAAAATAAGAACTAACAATAACTGCGAAAAGAATCTTTTTCAATAATTTTGTATACTCTGTTTGATCAAATTCATCAGACACTGAAAATATTAATGGAAATGTTACAAAACAAGATTTGGGAATAACATGTTACATTTTTCAATAATTATTTGATACCATTGTGAGTTATTTTTCAACTCAAAATATCAAAAGTCTATCAATTTGAAGCCAGTCAGTTTTGCTTTCAGTTTACACTCAAAATTTTTGTTACATTATTTTATTGAGTGAAAGTTACAAGGACAAAAACAATGTTTCGAAACTCTACGGGGTTAATGCCACTATAATAATATTCGTGTATTGTATTGTATTGTCTCTGTGTCAAAATTGTAATTTTTTCAAATTTGTCTGCGCCTGTGGTCTTATGGTCAGCTTGTTCCTCCATAAAGCGTTAACGTGTAAGGACAAGATTAAGTTTTGAAAACGGCAGCTCAAGTAAAGAACACTCGCCGTACTAGATGGCTTTGTCACCTAGTACCCCACAGCGAGGAAAACCGTTTCCATAGGAGCGCTTTTGAACAAAGTGCTAAAAAGCGCTTTATATATGCTTTAATTAGATTAGATTTGATTATTAGTAGTATGTTTTAGTCTAACATTTGGGTTAAGTGCTGAAAACTATGAAAATAATAGAGAGATAAGTAAGCTGAAATGATGCGGTTTCGGTAGGCGATGGAGTCAAGTCAGGAATATCGGTTTTCAGCTATTCTGCTTCATCTTCTTTCTCTGGTAAGAGTATACATAGATATATAGATATATGCATATATCCATATATCAAAGTACAAGTTTGGGTGTAGTATCATTAAAAGAGTTATTTTTTTATGAATTTAGATAAAAAATTTAAAGTTATTTTTTCAATTAAAATTTAAAAAAAAGCAAAAACAGAAAAACCTGGCATGACTTGTGAGCAAACCGTGGAAATCACTTGAAAAGTTTGAATTTTTCGTTTGTCGTTTCTGGAAAGAGGTTGTCAAGCCAGTAGAGCTCCCGTTGTGTGAAGAACCTTTCCATCAATTTACGGGCGAGTATCAGTATCAGCAACTGTCAGAGTGGGAGATCAAAAGATTTCAAAAGATTAAATTTGCCGCTACAAAAATTTTGATTAAATGAGGTTGGATGGGCGGGAGTTCGTTATTGTAATTAAGTAGCGAATTGAATAATAAAAATAATAATAAACAATAATTTATTTATTTTTGAGATGTTTGGTTCAAAATTAATTAAGCAAAATAAAATTACAAGAAAAAAGACAAAAGCTTTTGAAAAAACTCGAAATAAAATGGCGCTATAAAATTATTATCATAAACTTTAAAAAAGCTTAAATAAGCAAAAATACGAAATACTGAAAGAAGTAGAAAAAAGGCTCTGAAAAACGTATGTACAAGGCGCTGTATTATGGCACTTCATTAATAAGAGTATAATGATATTATATCGATAGTATACTAGGCACTTTTGAACAGTGTTTAATCAGCGCTATACAAATGATTAGATTAGATTATATTAGAAGATACTAGGCACAGTGAGAGGGAAGGCGACAGAGGTGGCAGAGAAGAACTGCACAAGACACATGAAGACGCTGCAGAGCACTTGCACGAGGGTGAACGCGTGCACCACTTTCGTACCCACGTGCCTCAGGTACGCGTGGTCAGGCTGGTCGCTCAGTGGCATCAACAACAGTAACACCCTGTCCACGAACTGTTATGGCGTTTTGGATTAGTTTGTGGGTGACTTTGGTGGGGTTTATAACCAGAAATTTTGCTAGGTTTGTGGTTAGAAGAGTTTTGTTAAGTTTGTGGATTTAGGGTGGCAAGGCTTTTGAATAGTGCATAATTAACTTCATGGATGTGAGCTGCCTGAAATGAGGGTCAAAAGTATTCATGAAAACAATAAGATAGCTCTATTGAGTTGCTTCAAACTTCATTCGCTAGAGCCACTTGAATGCATTTGATAATTGAAAATAAATCATTAGAAAAATAATGATCAAAAGCAACCACAGTCATTCCACCTGGATTCCCTCGAGAGAAGTCACACCCATGTAGAAAAACACGCCGTACAACACTGGCATTGGAATGTTCTTGAAGGATGGTGATGGAGGGGATCGAGGTGGTGTAACAAATTGTGGTTAAGAGAATTATGATGGTGAGAGGAATGACGGTGAGGAATGATGGTGAGAAATAGGGGTGAAAAAAATGGAATAAAGCTGAAGTGGTTATGGTGATGGTGGCTAATTGTATGAATGGGAACTAAAAAAAGTGACTCAGTCATTGTACCTCATAATTCAAATTAATTCTTAACAAAGTCCACTTTTAAATTGAAAATGAAATTTTAAGGTTGAAAAAAAACCAAACATACCCGTAGGAAAAAAGCTCCAAAGATGGACAAGGCCATGAAAAGATGCACACAGAAGCCTGTGACCCTCTGTTCTCTGGGGGTGTCAGAGAAAATATTTTAATACTCAAAACCAAATACTTAGAATTTTTACTTTTAATATCTAATCCAATCTAATCTAATCTAATCCAATCTAATCTAATCCAATCTAATTTAATCTAATCTAATCTAATCCAATCTAATTTAATCTAATCTAATCTAATCCAATCTAATCTAATCCAATCTAATCTAATCCAATCTAATCTAATCTAATCTAATCCAATCTAATCTAATCTAATCTAATCCAATCTAATCTAATCTAATCCAATCCAATCTAATCTAATCTAATCCAATCTAATCCAATCTAATCTAATCTAATCTAATCTAATATAATCTAATCTAATCTAATCCAATCTAATCCAATCTAATCTAATCTAATCATTTGTATAGATCTGATTCTACACTGTTCAAGAGCCATCAACTACAAAATGTTTAAACTACAAAGTTTTAAAGGCTTTGAAAAAAAAATAAAAAAAACTTTTTGAATATATCAAATTAAAAAATAATTTTTTAAAGTGCCAGGGCAGGCGGAGATGCCCTCAGTTATTCGCCAGGGCTTAATTAAAATTGTGCCTTAAAAATTACTGAAGTATTCATTTTAAAAGAAATTAAGCATTTAAACAATCCAAAAAAACAATTGGATTTTAGGAAATATTTTGAAAATAAATTGAAATTATAATTAAAAATATATTGAAATTATAATTAAAAATATATTGAAATTATAATTAAAAATATATTGAAATTATAATTAAAAATATATTGAAATTATAATTAAAAATAAATTGAAATTATAATTAAAAATAAATTGAAATTATAATTAAAAATAAATTGAAATTATAATTAAAAATAAATTGAAATTATAATTAAAAATAAATTGAAATTATAATTAAAAATATATCGAAGTTTTATTGGAAACATTTTAGTTAATTCGGAAATACAAACAATTAAAAAATACTTATAAACAATTTGAAAAGTAATAAAAAAAAATTTTCGAAATATTTTGAAAAAAAAACATTTAAAAATCTTTAAATTTTCTCTCCAAAAAGCTTCATTCCCTTGGAGTTTTCCTTCAATCAATAAAGGTAGACCTGATGCCGAGTTTTCGGACGGGCTCTCCAGGGGCGTTGACTTCGGTGACCTTGACGAGACTGTGAACGTGAGTGATGGACCTCACTGTGGCTGCGCAGAACCAGGGCAGGCCAAAGAGTGAGCAGAAAAGAACTTGGATGGATATGACAAAAATGTCCAAGTGGTAGCCGTTTCCTTTCTGTTGTGTGTGTGTGTGTGTGTTTGTGTTTGTGTGTGTGTGTGTGTGTGTTTGTGTGTGTGTGTGTGTGTTTGTGTGTGTGTGTGTGTGTGTGTTTGTGTGTGTGTGTTTGTGTGTGTGTGTGTGTGTGTGTGTGTGTGTGTGTGTGTGTGTGTGTGTGTTTGTGTGTGTGTGTGTGTGTGTGTGTGTGTGTGTGTGTGTGTGTGTGTGTGTGTGTGTGTGTGTGTGTGTGTGTGTGTGTGTGTGTGTGTGTGTGTGTGTGTGTATGTGTGTGTGGGCGGTGGTGTGCATACAAAAAAACAATAAAGTTATATTCTGAACGCACACATAACTTTGAACAATCAGCTACCTGTCTTAGTGTATAACAACATTTTTTAACTTTTACCATTTAAATTAAAACCACCATTGGCACAACCTCCAAACGTTTCCACAACAACCAGCTCCAACAACCAGCTCCAACAACCAGCTCCAACAACCAGCTCCAACAACCAGCTCCAACAACCAGCTCCAACAACCAGCTCCAACAACCAGCTCCAACAACCAACTCCAACACCCACCTCCACGACCACAAGTTTCAATGAAAATTGTTTTCACGACACCTTAAGTTTGTTCTCCTTCTTGTTGACGATGAGGGCAGTGATGTGCTGATCCAGGAAAATGAGAATGGTGGAAAGACAAGCTGGGAAAACAGCCACCATGGCCATCCACCACGGATCTATCAACAGTGGATTCACTAGCCAGCCTCTGTTGGAGGATGGCAGTGTGGTGTGATGAAGTTGTGGTGAAGGAAGAGGTGGAAAGGTATATTGGGAAAAGGTGGTATAATGGAAAAAAAGGAAGCATGGAAGGGTGAAAGGATGTAGTGAGAAGAAGGGTTGATGTGTTGAGGTGAGAAATGTGGGACATTTGATTCAAACTTATTTAAATAATAAAAAATGAACTTAAAAATAAAAACATGATACTAAAACTGAAAAATAAACCTATTTGCATTTGTGGTATGAAACTGTGTGGGGATGTTGAGTTTGTCGGTGTTTATTCCTAACAGGTAGTCTATGGTGGTCCATAGAGCCAACGATAAAACAACCCCAAAGTCTCCTATGCTCCTCCTTACCTGCATGTTTGAGGAAAAAAGTTAAAATATTTTATAGACTCTTAAATGAAAAAAAGACCAACAATTTGCGGAAAGAAGCTGGAGGATCGGAGACTTTTGAGGCAAATGGAGACGAAGAAAGTTCCGAAGAGTAGAATGGTAGAGAGCAGAAAGACATCGGGCACTGATTCAACCACGGAAGGCACACAGCCCTCTCCCGTGAGACTGCCATTGAGAGCGCCACACTCGCTCGTGCCCACACACTGCCTACCAACTTTGAAGGTGTCGTACTTGAGATTCTCAGTCGTGAAACCACCAGCCCTGCAATCTTCATTCAAGGTGTCCAAGAATGGGTGTGATAGGAAATCTGGATAGAAGGTTTTTGGTTATGTTTAATGTAATCTAATCTGATCTAATCGAATCATTCATATAGCGCTGATTCCACACTGTTCAAAAGCGCTATGTGGTGTTTGAAGCTTTTCCAATTGTATTTATAGGTACTGTTTTTAAGCTGAAAAGTAACTTGCTGATAAAATATATTTTAAACATTTCACTTTATACCATAAAATTCAATTTTTAAATTATTTAAAAAAATATTTAAAAAATTACCCAAAATCAAATCGAAAACTTCGAAGTTTGGCGTCAAGAAGTGTGACTCAACACTAATGACATATAATGCCACACTTTAGAGTGCTTGAATAATTGATATAATAATAGAAAGCCTTTGGCATGACACGAGTAGTCACCCGGTGAAGTGACGTTGCAGTGGCAGACGAAGTCGTCTGGCTCGTGGAGAACATTGGTGCGTACTCGATCGGTGCTCCAAATACTGGTCAACCTTCCTAACGACTCTCCTATGAAGATGAGGGAAATGAGCACCGAAAAACTTTCTTCGGTGAACCTTTGTGGATGTTGCAAAAATTTTTTTATTATTTTTTGTTTTGAATGTTGCTTTGGTTTTTGTAGTTTTTTGGGTTTTGGTTCGTTATTTTTTCATTTGGTTTTTGATATTGTTTGTGGTTTTTGACATTGTTTGTGGTTTTAGATATTTTATTTATAATTAAAAAATATATTTTCAACTCTTATTCAAAAAGATAAAAAATATAAAAAAAACGAAAAAAAAAATTATCGGAAAAACAAATCAACTTATCTGGTTAAGATCAAGAAGACGTTAATTCGGCAAACATTTGAATTATACAAATCAATGAAAAATCACTACAAGTTATTGAAAATTGTTTTCGAATGCAGACCTGGTGATGTATGTTATGAGAGTGCTAAGGTCAAAAGCCACGATCAACAGCAGTATCAGAAATGTCCAGAGACCCGTCCAAAACCTCATGGGTAGGTAAGTGATCCCATTGAGACTGGCAGGTTGTGCATGTTAACGCAGCTGAGAAGAGAAAAACTATGTTTGAAATGGCAAACAAGGTTTTGGGAGAGGTGCGAACATAAAAATTGTTTTCTGTAATCCAGAAAGCGGGTTACACTGTTAACAAGCTCAGAGTTCACTATTCAAGTGAACTAAAGTTTGATTTTCAAAAAACGGTAATTCAAGAGTGTTATCAAAGTCAAATGGTCGTCTAGTTGCCAAACAGTGAGTAAGACCGTTCTTCTGAGAGCACTTCAAACTCTTTTGCAAAAGTGCTGTACAAATGCATTGCGTAGATAAGCTTTGAAATATGTGCATAAACGCGCTCTTGCACACGCACACACACACACACACACACACACACACACACACACACACACACACACACACACACACACACACACACACACACACACACACACACACACACACACACACACCCACACACACACACACACACACACACACACACACACACACACACACACACACACACACACACACACACACACACACACACACACACACACACACACACACACACACACACACACACACACACACACACACACACACACACACACACACACACACACACACACACACACACACCTGCACAGCTGATAGAGGATCGACTCAAAGACCAACAGAGGTCCAGTGGCTCCAACGATTGTGAGGGGCTGGCCTGAGAAGATAGCGTATGTCATGCCACATAATGACCCTGCCACCAGCATTTCTATTATGCCCTGTGAGGGGGTGTTGGTGGTTTGTTAGATTTAGTTATTTCTGTATAATATTTTCAAAACTTTTTCAAAATCCATATCAGCTATTTTTTTGTTGTGTCTTCTGTTGCATGTATCTATGTCAAGTTTCTTTTGCTCATCCACTTGAAGACAACCACTCTCCTTGAACCCCTCTCTGAACTCATTTCACCACCCAAACTCACTTGTCCAACCCCTCAAACCACCTCCCACCATCTCTGACCCACCACCTTCAACTTACCATATTTCCTTCCGTAGACACGGACATGAGACCACCAAAGGTAACGGTGGGAGTGATACAAGCGAAGAAGAGGAAGATGATAGAGCTGATGCTTTGGATGCTCAGTGCGTCTGTGATGTCACTCTTCATTTGGCAGTAACGCCTTTTGACGTCTTTGACTAAACCCCCGAATAAGCTGGGTAGTGGCGATGAATGTGAAAAAAATAAGGGTGGAAAATGTTGAGTGGAAAGCTTAAAATAGAAGTAACTTCGATTAATAATAATTTCAAACAAGATTACTTCAAGAATAAAACCACTAGTCAACCACAGCCGACCATGCATCAATCGACCAAGCACGCTAAACCACAACTCACACGTTGGTTTTCACCAGGGAATCGTCAGGGCTGTATGAAGCAACAAAAGTAACATCCATATGGGAGGAGGTCCTTCGAAAAAGGTCCATTAAGCTTTAGTAAATTCTATTAAACTTGAATAAAATTAATTTATTCTATAAATTCTATAAATTATATGCGTAATTGAGTGAAATAAAAACAAATTAAGCTTAATTAATGTACATATAACCACATCAAACCTTATTAGTTTATACCAACTACATCGAATCTAATCTAATAAAATCAACTCATTTGTATAGCATGCAACCTGGTTAGTCCACATTGAATCCCATTAAACATGAATCCACTAAATTAAGTGATTAGGTTATTAGACAAATTAAATAAAACTACTGTTGTTTCGCAAGTCTGTTGCAGCTGCCTTCGGTCGTCATGGGAACGAGAGAAGGATCCAGACGTGTGGTAGGGTCCCAGACGCTAGGAGGCAGTATGCACACGTCTTCAATAAAATCATTAACACCCGTCAACAAGTCGTCCCTGTTCTTTGCCCTGTGAGCCACTTCACAGAAGACCTTTTGTTTGGTTATTTGTTTCATTAAAAATGATAATAATTGAAATAAAATAAATTTAAAAAAAAACAGAAATAAAGTAAAAGATATTGAAGGAAAAAAATTTGAATAAAAGACTAAATTTGAAAAAAGAAAAAGAAAAAATAATAAAAGGTGTTTGCAACTAATCAAGAGAGAGGTACTTTATCGTTGAGCAAAACGGCCACAGCCCTGGCGAGTTCATGCAGGTGCCAGAGACTGCCCGTGTTTGAGAGGGCAACGAAGAGGAGACGGGTGGGCAGGTCAACCTCTGAAACCTCCTCAACCAACATCGCATCTCCGAAGCGTACCAGCAAGTATAGGGCATCGCTGGAAAAGTCCACACATCCTACCCACACATTCGCCACCTCCGTGTGTTTTGGTAATTTTCTCCGTAAACATTTCTTCGCCTGCGATGTTGTTTCTATTAGTTCGTTTCATTGTTGTTTTCAGTTCTTTTTAGGGTTTTTGTATAGTTTTTGAATGATTTTAATTTCCTTCAAATAGTTTGTTTATTGTCATATGTTGGTTTTTAAAAAAACCAAATTTATGGTGGTTAATGTCGATACACAGCCAGTATTTATTTTTCAAAACCAACATTTTTCTTCCCCCCCCCCCCCCCCCTCCACCTCCCTTCCTCCCCCTCCCTCCCTTCCTTCCCCTCCCTCCCTTCCTCCTCCTCCCTCCCTTCCTCCCCCTCCCTCCCTTTCTCCCCCTCCCCCTTGAACGATCTTCCCTCCTCACCTCAAAAGGGCCCAAGTCCTGAGGATTGAGGTGGTCGGGGTAGGAAGTTAGTAGCTCCCAGGAGCTCTTGTAGTCGTTTCGACTGAAGCTTCTGATGCTGCAAACTTCGTTGTGTTGTTATTGTTGTTGTGTGTGCTTATTGTTGTTGTTGGTGTTGTTGTTGCTAGTGTTGTTTTTGTTGTTGTTGTTGTTGGTGTGTACTTATATCGTATTGTTGGTGTTGTTATTTTTGGTGTGTACTTATTGTTGTTGTTGATGACGTCAGTGTTGTCTTTGTGGTATATCATGTTGTTCAAGACGCATGAATAATGAATAATTATAAATAAAAAAACGCCTGTGTTTTCAATAAAACCATTTCCAAGGCCTCAACCACCTTTTTCTTGCTTTCCTCCTCTACCCTTGTGTTTGTGGGGAGCTAGGAGAATGGAAGAAAGCTCGATCGCTGCTTTCTGACTTAGGTTAAAGTCTTTTGTTATTCTTTCCACTATGGCTCCTGGCATGAGGAAGGTACATTATAAACTGGAATGAGTTTCCAATGCGCCATGCTAGCTTAACTCTTTGCAGTAATTAACACCGATTGAAACTTAACAATACAATTGAATCACAATATCATAAAACCCAATAGAATTAATTAGGTACAATACAACTTAGCATACTGATTATAAACTTATTTAAAAAAAAACGAAAAGATCGCTGAAATTATTTAAAACAAAAAAAAACCACCGAAATAAGAATGAAAAAAGAACACGACATCCCGTCCTATTACTACTAGGCCTACACCATATCACTAAATTATGCAACGCCACACCACACCTACCACAAGTTGCGAAGCCACACCAACAAAAGCCACCTTTGACGACAGGCCAGCTCTGTCCATGAGTTTTAAGGTCTAACATCAAGGAGATCTTGTCCTCTAGAAGCAGCTGTCGCAACTGCAAGAACGCCTTGAGGGGAACCGTGCTCAAGTGTGGCTTCGACCACCTACCACTCACTTCTACTTTCTCTTCGTACTTGAGCCACCTAGGTAATTGGGATGGATGAGGGATGGGTGGATGAATGGATAGGCCGAGTGATGGGTGGATGAATGAAGAGATTGAATGATGGGTGGATGAATTGATAGGTTGAGTGGTGGGCGGATGAATGAGTTTGTGGATAAGTGAAAGGGTTGGCGAGTGAATGAATGAGTGAATAGAAAACTGGTTAAAGGAACAAATAGGTAGTTGGTGAGTTACTAAATCTGTGCGAGTGTGTGGGTGACTGTAAAAGGATATTCATGGTTAATCATATTTCTACCTTGACATTTCTTTCCATCCATACGTGTTGTCAGGGAAAGTGCAGAGCACGTCCAGCTGTATGAAGAGGGCATGATGGTTCAACAGGCATTCCGGCCCTGTTCCTTCTTCTTCTTTCCCAAGAGTATCCTTGATCTGTGTGTGTGTTTGTTTGTTTGGGTGTGTGTGTGTGTGTGTGTGTGTGTGTGTGTGTGTGTGTGTGTGTGTGTGTGTGTGTGTGTGTGTGTGTGTGTGTGTGTGTGTGTGTGTGTGTGTGTGTTTTTTTTTTTTTTTTTTTTTTTGGTGTATGTGTAGGTGTATGTATTGGTATATTTGTAGGTGTATATGTTTTTTAAATTAAAAACTAATTATAATGAAATTAGGCAATGTAAAAAGTTTCAAACCTCCTCAACAACTTCAGCTGACTTCGAACTATTCTCATGATCTTCTTCGATCACAAGACTATGGCCTGGAGAAGTGAGACTTGGAGAATAATCTGTAGAGTGATGCTCCATGAGTTTGGTGTTGTTGGTGGTGGTGTTGTTGATGGTGGTGTTGTTGGTGGTGGTGTTGTTGATGGTGGTGTTGTTGGTGGTGGTGTTGTTGATGGTGGTGTTGTTGGTGGTGTTGTTGATGGTGGTGTTGTTGATGGTGGTGTTGGTGGTGGTGTTGTTGATGGTGTTGTTGATGGTGTCTAGTGGGCTTTTGATGGTGATGTTGATGGTGTTGTTGATGGTGTTTTTAGTGGTTTTGTGGTGGTGATGTTGATGGTGTTGTTGGTGGTGGTGTTGTTGATGGTGTCCTTAGTGGGTTTTTGGTGGTTCCGTTAGTGGTGATGTTGATGGTGTTGTTGGAGCTATTGCTAGTGATGCTGTTGCTGGTGTTAATTATGCAAGTTGGAGGCTCCAGAGACGGAGTTGGTGGTAGCTAATGTTGCAGTTGTTGTTAGTGCTTCAGGCAGAGGTGTTAAGAATCTTTGAGACAAAAGGAAGGCTGTGATAAAAACTTTATCATTCCTCTCACTCCAAACGGTTGAGCAATTCAACGAAGTTTGCCGAGGTAGTGGCTGGAGTCAGCTCCAAAATTGTTTCATTTCATTCGATGTTTCGACCTTCAATTTTCAATAAAAGCCCTAGTTTTTAGTATTTTCGATTAAAACTATTTAAATCATTTTTTGAAATAGAATTGATCCGAATCGGCTCGGCATAAGTTAAGACATCACACGATGTTTGATCATGGCTCACCGGTTATAAAGCCATCAGAGATCAATAAAAAGCATACGCACTTTTTTTAATATTTTTTTTGTCACACCTCCACGAATCACTGTGATTTTGGTTTTCAGAGCCATGTTTTGAAAATCATCTTTAAACATCTCTTACACCACTACTTCTACCTCACTTTCACCTCAAAACCACCTGTCTTCAGTCACAACATTACCATCACTACTACCACCATCACCACCACTACCACCACCACCACAACCACCACTACCACCACCACTACCACTACCACTACCACCACCACTACCACCACCACAACCACTACCACCACCACAATCACTACCATCACTACCACCACCACCACCACCCATATAACAGCCAGTACCCCGCTTATTCGGTCAGTAATATCTGATAAAGTTTTCTGATTATTAAAGGTTTTTCCTGTTTTTTATAATTTTTTGCCAAGATACTGCCGTATTTTTCGATTAACCCTTCATACGCACACGCAAGGCATCACCGACCGCCGATGCCATTTACCACTAACATGTTCGTTACAACCTCATCATAATCTCTACTACTGCTTATAGCCTGCTTATTATCTTTCATTATCCCGTCGTTCTCTACCACTTTGTTATAACATTTCAAAATAATGTTTCTTTTTATGATTTTTTTATTGTTTCTTATTCATTTATCATGACACAAATCAAATTTTGTTATAATTTCTTATTACTCGATAGATCTCTCGCTCATTCTCATTTTTAGGTTACCATTTAAGCATACCCAGGCTAAATCTGCACTTTCCTACTTCGGCCCCCTTTCATGGAACTCTCTTTCCCCCAATCTCACCTCTATTACTTTTCTACTTTGCTTTCGTGAAGCCCTTAAAACTTTGTTGTTTAAACAGTTTGTAGCAAAGCGCTTTTAAACAGTGTAATCAGCGCTATACAAATGATTTGATTAGGTTAGATTAACTGAACTTATCTCATTACCATTGCACTCATGATTATAATCAGTAGTCGAGGCCATGATCAGCCAGACCACACGAAATGCATGCTGCTCCTTTGAGACCACAAGAAACACAAAAATGATACTTTAGATTCGATTGAACAGGAATTGTGAATACCAAGTTAACAAGTATAACGAATAATTATTTGAATTGAGTGAATAATTGCATAATACATGCCAATTAATTATCAACCTTACATGTTGACTATTTGCTCTTTTTAATTAATGGATCTATAACCCCATCGTCGTCATCATCTTCTTCATCTTCCTCTTCGTTGTCATCATCCTCTTCCTCTTCGTTGTCATCATCTTCTTCTTCCTCTTCCCCCTCTTTTTCTTTACCCTCACAATCCAGCTCATAGTCTTCAGGGTTAACAATTTCATAGCCGTTGGAAGAGTTGGTATTTTTGTCCTCATCTTCCTCCTCTTCCTTATTGGCTCCTCCTTTGGCAGTTTGTGCATCCACCCCAACACCACTCTCCCCCACATCCCCTCGACCCCCGTTAACAGCCCCCTCTTCTTCCTTTCCATCTTCACCCTTTCCACCACCACCTCCAGCAGCAACGGCGGCGGCGGTAGGGTCAGTGCGGTACTGGAGTTTATAGAGGGGTCTGAAGGAGTCAATGAATCCAACGTCTTCAGTCAGGTTGGGCAGCAACCACAGAGACACCTTGCCCACCGTGCCTATCCATAAAGCCACAAAGACTACCAAACGCACTGTGACAAATGTGGGTGATGGGTGATGGAGGTGGATGGAAAACTTATCGTTCAAATTGATTTAATTTTGGTTATTTTAATTGATTATTTTATTCAAATTAATTTATATTTTATTTTTGTAATTATACTATACTATAGTGTAAAACAGTGAATAATTATTTTTTTATAATTCACGCCAACCACTCACCAATGCAGAGAGCAAAAATAAATCCAATGAATCCTATGGCCGCACAGCTGAGATAGTATATGCCCACCTGTATATATATACATATGTTTGTGTGCGTGTGTGTGTGTGTGTGTGTGTGTGTGTGTGTGTGTGTGTGTGTGTGTGTGTGGAGCCTGAACTCTTTCGATTCTTCCACTAAATAATCTAGTGCCGTGAGCGAACTAATAAGTTTCAAAGCTTTCGCGCATACGCGAAAAATAGCAAAAAAATTTTTTTGCGCAAGCACAAAAGAAGATACAAATGGACATCACCTTGATCTCAGGAGGCCAGAGCGGGAAGAGGCAGACGCCGATGACACCAACCACTGTGGTGATAGTGACGGCTCAGTTAAAGTAGTTGACGACATTTTCAACAACAACAACAACAACAACAACAACAACAACAAAACCAAATGGACAAAAGTTGGGACCTTCACGTGGTGTTCAGCGAGATACCGTCCTATGGTGACCTTCAAAACCAACCGACCCATAGACACAGCTGCGCTGTGGAAGGCACAAACCCCCAACCCCCTCCATTTCCACCACTTATTTCCACTAGCCGAAGGTGTACACTCCATCCTGCATATTTGTCCTTTCGTACTCAAGGCCAGCGACGTCGAAGTAAATCAGACGGGTCAGTGTGCAGGAGATGCACCAAGACAATTAGACGTGACATCAGCCTACCCCCCGTTCCAGCTGCAGGCAGTCATATCACAAGACCTGCAACCACCTCACTAGAAAAAAGAGAGTACTCAATGCTTTGTTTGCAGGCCTTGCACACGACTCGTGGCTGCTCCAACACCAACAACAACAACAACAACAACAACAACAACAACAACAACAACAACAACAACAACAACAACAACAACAGAGAATCAAGTGAAGGAAGCAAGTAAACAATGTTGTGTTTGCAGCACGAACGACCAGCACCGTCATGAGGTGTCATAGTTGCGGAAACACTTCCAACAGGAAATGAGTCAGCGCTTTCCGCTAGAGACCTCACGAACACCGGTTCTGTCACGTCTGCACTGAGTCTCTTACCTTCTCCAACCACAACACATCTCTTCTACAACCTTCGAAACCCAAGGTGTGCCCAGCTGTGGCCGGTTGGTTGAATCTGGGATCACGCTTGAGTGCTCCAAGTGTAAAAAAGGTTCCCACTTCAAGTGTGCTCCACAAACAAGGCCTGTCTTGGAGCGCCTTTGAAACACTCACAGCTGGGCCTGCCAGACCTGTCTTTCCGCCCATTACAGTGAAACAGCCCAACAACATATGAAGCACCATATAAGCCCAAGAATGACCTCAAGAGGCTGAGGAAAAGGTACTGAAATTGCTACTATAGAATGAAATATAAATAATAAAAGTATTTAAATATTATAGAAGGGTACATGAAGAAACATAAACCGAGGAGGAGGCCGATGATGAAGGTTTTCAAAGGAACTGGATCATATATCCACACGTACAACTGGATGGATGGATAAATAGATGGATGCTGGGTGAATGAATGAATGTATGATGGATGAATGAATAAATGGATAATGGATGAATGAATGGATGATGGGTGAATAAATGAATGGATGATGGATGAATGAATGGACGATGAGTGAATGAATGAATGGATGATGGGTAAATGAATGAATGGATGATGGATGAATAAATGAATGGATGATGGGTGAATAAATGAATGGACGATGGATGAATGAATGGACGATGGATGAATGAATGGATGATGGGTGAATGAATGAATGGACGATGAGTGAATGAATGAATGGATGATGGGTAAATGAATGAATGGATGATGAATGAATGAATGGACGATGAGTGAATGAATGAATGGATGATGGGTAAATGAATGAATGGATGATGGATGAATGAATGAATGGATGATGGATGAATGAATGAATGGATGATGGATGAATGAATAAATGGATGATGGATGAATGAATAAATGGATGATGGGTGGATAGATGGATTAAAACATAGTTAAATAAGAAGATGAATTGAAAGATAAAAGCTGTAGAAATAAGTGAAAGATTCCATGAAAAATGGAATAATGAAGGCATGAATGAATGAGGGAATAAATTAATGAATAGATGAATGAGTGAATTGAGGATTGAACAAATGAACTATTAGGCGAATGATTGAACAAATGAACTATTAGGCGAATGATTGAACAAATGAACTATTAGGCGAATGATTGAACAAATGAACTATTAGGCGAATGATTGAACAAATGAACTATTAGGCGAATGATCTGACGTCGGGGCCATCGATGAACTGCTGAATATCATGTGGTCTTAATTTTGTCGGCTTCCTCTTTTTTTTCTTTTCTTCCTGTTTGTGTGTGTGTGTGTGTGTGTGTGTGTGTGTGTGTGTGTATGTGTGTGTGTTGTGTGTGTGCGCGTACGCGCGTAGTTACTTATCTTCAACTTCAATATATCTCCAATTTATGTTTCAAGGTATTTTCCAGCAATTCACAAGAATCTCGAAAACATTCACGTTATTGTCATTCTTTGGCGTCTGATCTACATCTTCAGCCTCCTTCTTGCCTCTCTTGCGCACTTGCTGTGGGGTCATCGTGGTTTGAAAGATAATTCTAATACGATTTGATATTATTTGTCCATATTTGTTTTTAAAAATTAAATTCATTAAAATTAAGAAAAATAATAATAATATTACCATTAACATTATTATTATTATTATTATTATTATTATTATTATTATATTATACTACAAAAAAGATTATATTAATATGTATCAAATATAATAATTATAATCTACAATAAGAATATTGTGAGTTTGGTTACACAAAAGTGTCTTGATTTTCCTAGCTTGGTCATAGTATGAGTAGAACAGAAATTTAAAAAATGCTCAAATGAGTGAACCCTGTTTAATAATTAGCACTTGAAGAATGTGAGTTGGAAAGGCGAATTTGTCGTACATAATCATGAATATTTGAAAAATTTGATATAATAAAAACTGTAGTGAAAAAGAAAAAAAATTTGAAAAAATTAATATTAACAAAATAAACAATTGAAGAATGTAGAAAAACATTGAAAAAAAAAACAAAAAAACAAAAAAACAAAAACAATAGAAAAACGGAAAAGACAATACAGCGACAGGAGTGGCTTCTTTGAGGGTGGCTTTGTCGTTGTTCTTTTTCGACTTGTCTTTCTTCTCCGGCTTTTCAACTCGGTGGAAGAATCCTTTTTCAAGTAACCTGGAAGAGGTTGTTTGGTTGAGGTAATAATGAAGATCGTAAATGTTGTTAGTATGTATAAACATGTGAAGTAAGTGAATAAGGAAAAAATAAAAAAAACATTAAATTTAATATATAACCATTCATGGAAATTCAAAAAGGAAGTGGAAAAAAGTGGAATAGTGGAAAATAATTGATCTTGAAACATATGACTCATCCTTATAAAATACATACACACACATATTCATGTAAAAGTGCCTGAAAACCCACTTACCCACTCAACCACCCACTCACCAACCCACCCATCCACCCATACACATACACACACACACACACACACACACACACACACACACAAACACACACACACACACACACACACACACACACACACACACACACACACACACACACACACACACACACACACACACACACACAACATACACATACCGAGCACAATAGATAACACAAGAGGTGCGAGTGGTGAAGAGGGGATTCTTGGCATTCTTCTTGCTACTCCATTTGGACTCCAGAAGAAAATCCACAATCTTTGAACCTAAGTAAATATGTTTATTTTTTATGTATTTTTTTGTGTGCACATCTTTTTTAATACAGTAAAAATATTATATATGTATGTATGCTTGTGTGTGTGTGTGTGCATGTGTGTTTGTGTGTGAGCATATGTATGTGTTGATTAGTAAAAATAGAATGAAGTAGGTGTGTAAAAAAGTGAGGTGAAGTTTCAATTGTCAAAGTTCCCCGAATATGATTTTCTATTTGTTTACAAACCCATGAAATAATCCACAGAATTTCCTTGGAACTTTCCTTGTTTGCATGGGGCACTAAACTTTAAACATCTTGCCACAGCATATTCCTCTTTTGTTGGCTTTTCAAGCTCATCCTACGAATTTTATTTGTTAGATTAGCATATTTTATTTTTGTAAATAAATTGATTACGTAATAAACCATATGCTTGAGTTTTGTAGTATTCATTTCACAATTCAAAAAATCAAGCTAGTCACATATACTGAATTAATTGAGCTTACTTTCAAAACAGCCCTCCGCTTCATTTTCTTTCGTTCGGTAGCCATTCCGAAATTTATTATTTACTCTACAAAAGTGAAATATTTTTTCACATACGTAGCACTTCACTGTAAAAAGTTGTAAATAACAGGTTAATTTTAATTAACAAAAAATAGTTTAAATTAATAAAATATCAAAATATCAGTTTTATCCCAGATGCATCAGTTACAGACAGATGATGAAGAGACCTCGCAACTTTAACACAAACTGTTTTAAAGTTCAAAGATTTTTTAAAATCTCACAATTAAAAAAATTTTTTAAATTTATTATTCATATGATAAATACATAATCAAATCTTTCAATGTAGCTTAAAATATGTTTTTGACACGTATATGATATCAGAACTTAAGTTTCTTTTTAAGCAATTAATACAATTCCTTTCGGCAGTCGCTTATGTTCCATATTTTAGATTCATAACTTTAATTATTAATTGTGTTGTTAAAACATTCTGATGGACTATTTCAGAAAGTATTTGACGGCTCCGCAAGCTGAAGAAAATTCCAGTGGTGTAGAGACGGTATTATCTTTTTGAATAACTAAACTTTAAGCAGCACCGATGCACATTTGAAATAAAAATATATAAACATTAAATTTTTCAAAGGTATTCCCATTTTTACATAAATATTCTTTAAAATCCTATCTACCCAGTGCCCATTATAGATTTCGGAACACTATCAATTATAAATAATAGAAAAACTATAAAATTGATAATTATTTTTTGTGTTTCACATTCTAGGTAGAACGTTTGACGGATCGAGTGAAGTCTTCCACCCTTTTGGAAGATCGCAGGGATGCTGTGCGAGCCCTTCGTTCTCTTGCAAAGGTTGCACCACAAAGTCAATGTGGACTTTCATGAATTTTCGAATGACTGAAAATCAATTAATGGACTTTTCAACTAATCACCAAGATTTTCGTGGATTTATGTTCGTAATAATAATAATAATAATAATAATAATAATAATAATAATAATAATAATAAATTAAAGAATAAGATTAATAAAAGTAGTAGTATTAGTAATAATAATAATAATAATAATAACAGTTTGATAAAAATACTTATTTTTCAATAATTATGTTTTTTTACTATTTAACATGATAAAGTACTTTTAAATGCAATACTATCAGGTAGTTAATAAAAAATCACGTTTCAAAACTCTTTGAATAATCAGACAACTTCGTTATGAGTTTTCTTAAATAATAAAGCATACACTTGTAAACATAAGAGTTTGTTATCTTGAAAAATGAAATTAAATAAAATACATTTTCAAAGTTTTATTATTTTTATTTTCAGAAATTCCGATATGAAGTAGGAACTCAGTCCATGGAAGCCCTGTTTGATGTGATCAAGATGGACAAGTAACAAGACTGATTGATGATTCAATGATAATATAATCAATGCAGAAATGTATTCAGTAATTTAGAACTTGTATTGCATTATAATTTTGTAGAAGTTTTGATCAACCAATTGAACTTTTTAGTTAAATAGCTAAACCCTTATTCAACCATTTCAACTTTTTCTTGCTCACTTCAAAATCACTAAGTCGTTCACTAACCCTCTGCTGAAATTTTCTAACTTTCTAAACCAAACACTATCAATTTGAATAAATCATTTACACACCTGATATACTTTCACTAGACTGGTCTACTCACCATTTCACTACAATCATTAAAAATCATTCATATTATCATAATTTTTGTTTAATAATATAATATATAAATTTTTCACTAAATTATTTTTTACCCTTCTGATCTTTTTTTAGAAGTGACTCAGAGATCATGGGCTATGCCTTGGAAACCTTGCAAACTCTCTTGACTCCTGATGACCTGGAGCCTGATGAAGATGGTACAGCATGTGTGGGCAAGCGCGCATACAAATACGCACACACACACACACACATATACACACACACATATACACACACACACACACACACACACACACACACACACACACACACACACATACAAATACATACATACACAGAGCAAAAATGCAAGGAGTTGACAGATAAGTTGGCTGGGGACATTATCAAGGATTGTGACCACGTGACCTTACTTCTTTCCGTCCTGCAGGTGTCTCTATTGAGTGACTGAGTTTTTCATTCATCCATCTTTTCTCATTCATCCATCTATTCATCCATTCATTCTTTCATTCATCCGTCTTCATCTATTCAAAAAAATATTTGTTTGACATATAAGCTAACTTATGGCTACAGACATCAATCCAATTTTTCTTTTCTATCACTCATTTTTCCATTAATTTATCTCTCCAATCATATTTCTTTCCAGCCAACTATCAACATTTTCATCTCACCCCAACCTAACCTACTCAACCGACTCACCCAACCACCCTATCCACCCAATCACCCCATCCACCCAATCATTCCATCCACCCAACCAACCCACCACCCAACCACCCCATCCACTCAACCAATCCACCACCCAACCAACTCATTTCCCAACACAAACATTCTCTCCTCATCCAAATCCCCAACCCAATCAACTCAACCCACTGCAGGAGTACGACTACCACATCTTGTTAGCCACGGTGCGTCTTTTGACGCATTTGTTGCTGGTGAAGACGAGGGAGGTGCAGGAGATAGTGCTGGCACATCCCATGGGGATCTCTCGACTGATGGACCTTCTCGCAGACTCCAGGGAAGTTATCCGCAATGAGGTTTGTATGTGTGGCCTCGAATCTCTACTGGGTTAATGCCACTATAATAATATTGTATTGTATTGTATTGTGGGTCTGGCACTGGGGGTTGGGGTGTATTGGTGGGATTGAGGGTGTATTGGTGGGGTGTTAGGGTTATTTGGGGTGATGTGGGTGTTGTTGGGGTTCTGGTGATGTTGATGTGTAATGAAAGCAGCGTAATTGTCTGGGTTTGGAGAAGGACAGCGTTATGTAATGGAATATGAATGGAATTTTCAATATTTAAACAGCTAAATATAATTTTATTTTTTCAAATTCATTTTTAAATCATTTTTTTTAGGTATAATTTTTTTTTGGTGATTCATACCCAGAATCGATTGTTTTCCCACCACCATCACACCACAGAACCTGCTGCTGTTAAGAGAATTGACCAAAAGCAACACCAATATACAGAAGATTGTAGCCTTCGAGAATGCCTTTGAAAGGCTTTTTGATATTATAAAAGACGAGGGTTATGGTGAAGGAGGTGAGGTGGCGTGTTGGTGAAATAATCGGTCAGAGTGAGTGAGTGCATGGATGAATGGGTGGATAGATGAATGGGTGCATGGATGAATGGGTGGATAGATGAATGGGTGGATGGATGAATGGGTGGATAGATGAATGGGTGTGTATAAGTTAGGAAAATTAAGACACTAACATCAAAAATTCATAGAAAGCGATTCTACAACCCTTTTCACGATTCAAACGCACCACACAAACACACACAAAAAAAGCCCATAACAAACACGCACAAACCAAAAATCTCGCCAATAACACACACGCACGCACACACACACACACACACACACACACACACACACACACACACACACACACACACACAGGCATCATTGTGGAGGACTGCCTGTTGTTGCTACTAAACCTGGTGAACAACAACTTCTCCAATCAGAACTTCTTCAAGGAAGGCAGCTATATACAACGGCTGCCGCCCTTCTTTGAGTTGCCCGAAGGATCCTCTACCGACATCAGCTCAACCCTTGGGTGGACGCAACAAAAAGTCTCCAACACCATCCTCATGCTCAAGGTGTCTGGGTGGTTGGTGCTTGAAGGGTTGGTGATTTGGGCGTTTGGTGGTGGGACTTGAAAGGCTTGGTGGGCGCTTGAAGCTTTCATTGTACGGTTGATTGTCGGGTGGGTGTGGGAAGATTTTTAAAAGTTCACGAGTGGGTATTCATACAACAATATTGAGTATTGATAATACTATCAATACTAATTGTTCATAACGGAGTGACTAGATCAACCACAACGACCACTACAACAGTTGATCCGCACTCTTGTGTCGCCCAACAACCCTACCCTACAGACCACTGCTTGTCAGAAGGTCATGTTCCAATGCGGTGAGATCTTTCATCTTTTTTTCCCTTTCACTTTATCTCCCTTAAACAATTATTTAAGATTAGCACTATTCAACCTCTCGTCACCACGACCTCTCACTCCAACTCCCCCCATCTTTCCCCCCTTCCATCCCCCACCCTTCTCCCCCCCCCCCCCTTCTTTCCCCATCATCCTACCCATTACAATCGCAGTTTCAATCATACCACCATTGCAACCTCCCAACCTCACCATTAACACAACCACCAGGTCTTTTGAAGCAACTGTGTGGGGTGTTGTTAGTTGTGGGGGTGCCTGAGGAGGTGTTGGTGGCTTGCATATCGGCCGTGGCTGAGGTGGTGAGAGGCAGTGTCAAAAACCAAGAGTACTTCGCCTCTGTCATGGCTCCTTCCAATCCTGCCAGGTGCTGACTCTGGTGCTGGTGCTGTAGTGGCGGTGGTGGTGGTAGTGGTGGTGGTGGTGGTGGTGGGGGTGGTGGTGGTGTCTTTTCTCGTTCCCCTTTGAACCATCTTCCGTTTTTCGCACACTTTCCCACTCTTGCCGTTCAACCATCCACCAACTTACTCACTCACCATCATCCACCAACTCATCCACCCACTTACCATCATCCACCC
>OX387253.1:7938210-7990710 GCA_947562095.1 Branchellion lobata
GGTGGTCCTTGGGTGTTGGTGCTCCTTGGGTGTTGGTGGTCCTTGGGTGTTGGTGGTCCTTGGGTGTTGGTGGTCCTTGGGTGTTGGTGGTCCTTGGGTGTTGGTGATCCTTGGGTGTTGGTGGTCCTTGGGTGTTGGTGATCCTTGGGTGTTGGTGGTCCTTGGGTGTTGGTGGTCCTTGGGTGTTGGTGGTCCTTGGGTGTTGGTGGTCCTTGGGTGTTGGTGGTTCTTGGGTGTTGGTGGTCCTTGGGTGTTGGTGATTCTTGGGTGTTGGTGGTCCTTGGGTGTTGGTGATCCTTGGGTGTTGGTGGTCCTTGGGTGTTGGTGATTCTTGGGTGTTGTGGAAGAGGGGAGTATTCATGTTAGTGGTGTTGTGGCGGTGTTTTCGTTTATTGAGCTATTGTTTCCGATGTGAAGTAGAGGTGGTGTTGCTGTGTTGTTGGTGTTGTGATGTAGAAGTTTTTCAATAGGTGTGTATGAGTTTTTCAAGACGTGTGGGTGGTTGGTGAAGATGTGTGAATGGGTGGATTCTTGTGAAAATGAAAGAATTAAGGGCTTCGACTCACCGCCCAATCAACAAACCAATCACAGGTGAGGTTTTAAAGTCCTTGACAACCAATGATAGCGATCACGAGAAGCGAGAACAGCACGAGAACGTGGTTGAACAGTACAAAAACATTATCAGAGAGCAGGTCTGATAATTATTATTCACTCATTTTTGTTCATATTTTGTTTTCAAACTTCATTTATATATTATTACAAATTTTATTAATTATTATTATTTTTTTTTTTTCGAATTTTTCATGATTATTATTTGTAACTGTTGTATTTAACTTCCTTAGTCTCCTTCCAATTGGAGAGCCTTCGAGCAAAATGTTGAAAGGCGTTTAACAAATGCTTTGATTAGATTAGATTATATTGGAATAAATTAATCATTGGTTGTCAACCTTATACAGCTTATACGCCTTATACACCCTTATACACCGCCATACACAGGACAGCAACTTGAACTCGACGAGGAAGGAGCTGAGTGAGATGTCGGAAAAGGCTGAAATGCTGGAGAGGCAACTGGATGAAACCAAACAACAGGTGGGAAAATGCTGTTAAATAACAACTTTAACATCAACTGTATTGTATTGTATTGTATTGTATTGTATTGTATTGTATTGTATTGTATTGTTTTGTATTGTATTGTATTGTATTGTATTGTATTGTATTGTATTGTATCGTATTGTATTGTATTGTATTGTATCAACTACCAAACTAATTCAAACTTTTTTAATTACAAAATTAACAATCACAATATCAACAACTTTAACCCCAACATCAAAAATTCCAAAACCTACATCAACAACCCCAACATCAGCAACCCCAACATCAACAACCACAACATCAACAACCCCAACATCAACAACTAAAACTATTACAACGTCAACAACTACATCACCAACAATATCAACAACTACATCATCACCAACTCTAACAGATCCAGTTTTTGAAAGACCAAAACTCACTTCTCAAAGTCCAAACAGAAATTCCTAAAGCGGGTAGTTTAGACATTCTTATTAAACTGAATAATTCATTGATAATAGTATTGCCACAACCACCATACCACCGCCACAACCACCATACCACCATACCACCGCCACAACCACCATACCACCCCCACAACCACCATACCACCCCCACAACCACCATACCACCACCACAACCACCATACCACCGCCACAACCACCACACCATCGCTACCACTACTAAAAACGCCATCAACACCCACACAGATCACAAGCCAGCTACTGAAGCCACTGCTGTTGTCACAGTCAGTTACTGCATGCTTTCTGTCCTAGCTTGAATAATTTTCAATGATGTTGTGTATGTTTTGCATTATTGTTTTGTATTTCATTGTTTGTTTTTCTTTGTTTTGTATTTTATTATTTTGTTTGTCTCCTATGTTGTTTCAAATGTTATTGTTAGTGTTACGTCACTATTTGTAGCTCTGTAAGTTATAAGCTTAGTTCCTACCGTTTCTGGTTATCCTCATAAAGTTACTGGTTATGCTAATAATGTTACTGGTTATGCTAATAATGTTATTAGGTACGTTAGCTTTTTTTCCTCTGTGTTGATTTCAGTTTATCAATAATTTCTTATTAAATAAACTGAATAAGCTATACACAATATGGATTTTTTATTTGTACTTTACATATGTACAGCTTATTTCGAAAATTGAATATACGCGTTAAGTAAGTTTTTATATTTTATAAATTTTATAATTAAATCCATTTTTAATGTAACATAAAATTTGATGTAATTTTTATATTTAATATTAATTTTTATTTTTAAATTTAATTTTTATTTTTAAATTTAATTTTTATTTTTCAATTTAAAATATATATTTCAATTTTATTTATTTATTCTGATTTATTTTTTCAATATAAAATAATTATCTTCTATTTATTCATTACATTTCATTGTTTGTCGCCATCGCCGCCACCAAACAACATGCTCCCTTTTTCAAGGCCGCAGAGACGCAAGAATGCAATGGCCAGGTGAAGAGCTTGGATGAGCAGAAGAAGGAGCTGCTGCAACAGCTAGCAGCAGCTAAAGCTGAAGCTGCTAGCTTCAAAAACGACTATGAAGCTGCTAAGCAACAGATTTCACAACTGGTTATTGTTGCTTTTTATTTTCACGAGAGGTTTTTTAGATTTTGTTCATTTCTCTGTTTATGGTTTGTAGTGGTGTTTTTTTGGATATAAAGTTTTTTTTTCATCACGCACACACACACACACACACAGAGTATCAATGCGGGTACTTCGGACAATTCAGTGAATAATGAGTTGATGGTGGAGAGGAACGGCTTGAGTGAGAGGATAAGTGAAATGGAAAGCTCTAAGAACCTCTTGGAGGGCAGGAATGCAGACTTGCAGAGCCAGCTGAACCAAAGCCATGAGGAAATTCAAAATCTACAAGTCAATCTTCAGGTGCTGCGGTGTTTTCATAATGCACCTATATGTATTATGTATAAATATATTTGTCTATTTATCGATTTTTCGATGCCGAGTTTACAGCAACAAAGACTATTCACCCAAAATAAAAACTCCTACACGCTCCATCATTCAAAACTACAGTGGCCATAAATAACCCACTCTCCTTCAAAGAAAACCACAAAAAATCACACCAAAAACGCCACCTTAGAAGGTGGAAAGGGAGAAGGCGGAGTTGGAGGTGGAGAGGATGGGTGCCGACGAGGTGGACTCACTGCGCAAGGAACAAGAAGACCTCCTGCTCCTCCTCTCCGACCAGGACGCCACCATCAAGAGGCACCGTCTTAGACTCAAGCAGCTCGGAGACTCTGTAAACTATTTTCAAGATTGATTCGTTTTTAGCTTCACGTTTTTGTTTTTTTGTTTTTTTGTCTTTGTTTATTTGTTCGTTTGGTTTATTGATTGATGCATCTTTTAGAGGGTTTTTGAATTTTTATTTTGTTAGTTGGCTTATAAGCCATATATCATTTCAATTTTAACTTTTTCATTTTTACTATTTAAATCTTTTAATCTTTAAGATGTTTGTCAAGGTTTTGTGAATTATTGTAACAACGTCAATCTTTTCACTAATATTTCACTTACAATACAGGTTGAGGATGACGACGATGAAGATGGTGATGTCCTAGATCTTGAAGATGATGGAAAATGATGAGGCGCTTAACTGGATACCCATCGACCGAAAGCTTTTTAAATCTTAATTATTTTTTTTTTCATCATTTTTTTCCAAGTATTTTTCTTTAATCATTTTTTTGTTGATCAAACTTACCACTTTTAAGTATTTTCTTATTAAAAACCCAAAAAACATTGACAGAATCTTCTTACATATAAAACAGGCCTGACTAACATTTAATATTGAACCAAAATTGAAATTTTGTAAAAGAAAATTTTTTCAAAACTTTTAAATATTAATTGTTGAAAAAACAAAATTGGAAATAGTAGCATAATTGACGTCTTGTATAGCCTTAACCCCTAAGTTCCTGATTCAATTCTCGTTGAAAGCTACGGACGTTTGTTGCTTTCGAATTTATATTTTGTCTCTTCCTTTTGTAAGCGGAATATTCCATTATTGTTGAACATCCTTCTTCCATATTTATTTAAAGATTTTTTCTGAATAAAATGAAACTTAAAAATTCATTTTTGAGCCTGAAAGATCTCCATCATTTCGAAACATCTCACATTATTTTGAAAGAAGCAGCCTGGTCCTATCTAATTAACGCATCTGTAAAGCACCTTTTAGCAGTTGGTTCAAAGGCGCTATCAAAAGAACGGTTTTACTCGTTGCTGGTCTACTGGATGATTGAACAATCCCAGCACAGCGTCTGTTTTTTATAGTCTTTATTGAAACGAAACTAATTTTTTTGAAAATTATTCAAAAATCACAAAAACTTTAAAATTCGATTTTTGTGAAAATTTAAAAACATTTTGAGGATATTTCAGAGCAAGTTTTATTTTTGATTTGTAATGGAAACCCGTCTAATTGGTGCACCACGGATCGAAGGTAACATCACCCGCTTGCTTTTTTAAAAATCTTTTTTTTAATTTTTCTGCTGTTATTTTTTTATAATTATTTTTATTGTTATTTTTATAGTTATTTTTTATTGTTATTTTTTATTGTTATTTTTATTGTTATTTTTATTGTTATTTTTCCCTTCAGTTTTTTTTTGTTTTCTTTAGCGGTTAGTACCAGAAGTGATTTTTCTCCACCTTCCACCAGCATGAAGGTCCAAAGAGATGGAGGAGATCGGATGACAGCTCTGTGCTGACAACTCATTGGCAGGAATTCTAAAAATATAAATTATACGTAAGAAAATTATTCATAATTTGATTCTTAACGCTTTCCAACAACACTAGATTAAATTTATAAACACCAGATTAGATTCGATACACACAAAAATTAATAATATTTTCAAAGATTCAGCAATAATATTAAAAAAAAATATATATAAATAAATTTTCAAATATATTCATATAAATGTATTATCCTAGTTTGTATATATGTATGATCTGTGTTACGTAATATACATTTGAGAATGGAGGTTGCTTATAAGATGGAAACAACAGGAGCTGTTAAGTGAGGTGACTTGAACTAACCAATGTTAACTTGGTTCATCAGGCAATCCCTTGAGCCTAAAATATCGGTTGTTTGGTGCGTGAGTCGAATTATTGACAAATTTTCAATTGTTGTTAAAACATGAGTTACTTTGTCTTCGTCCTTCTACTTCAAAGCCTGCCTTCCTTCGCACGTGAGTAACATTAACAACAAAAAGTGAAAATAAATAATAATAATAATAACAACAACAACAACAATAGTATAGAAAAAAGTAACATCAAGTACAACTACAAAAGTAACAATGAAGGCAACAACTCAGATGACGTGTTATATAGGTGTAACTAAGTTACAGTGATTATTAACATTCCAAACAACCTCTTCCTTCTCACTAACCATCCCCCCTCCCCCCTTCAGTCGAGCCTACTGTGGAAGACATGCTGATGAAGAGGTGCTTCGGTTGTTTGTTACCTACCTCGTAACTTCATCACCATCACCCCTCGCTACCTTCTCATCATACACTACCCTTTGAAAACCACTCTTTTGATTCTAATTAATTCTAATAATTCTCACTTAATGTTTCATGCATGGCATGCAATTGCAAGCATTATGAGCCTCAAAGAAGGGAAGAAGCTAGAAATTAACAACCTTCCCCAAAATATTCGGACTAAAGTAACTTAGATATAGGACTGTAGTTTGTTGGTAGAGTAGGACTTGGGAATTATTTGTTTTATTTTTGGGGCTATATAAATTTTTTTAATGAAATATTGCTGTAATTGGAAAGAAAAAAATAAATTTGAAAATATTGAAAGAAAAAAAATTTCTTCAAAAATATGAGTTGGCATAGGGTCAAGAGAACGTGTGTAAAAGGACGGAATTTATTACTCTTGGTTATTTCAAATAACCAAGATAATCTTCTAGTTTTCTATAGGGAAACGTTATAAAAAAGCATGAGAGAGTTTAGTGAAAATTGGAAAAGTTGATTTATAATATAAAAAATAAAATATTTTTTCTAGACGTGGTATCTTTATAGTCATTATTAGATCAAGTCCAGACATACGCTGGAAATGTTACAAAAACACGGCAAACAATCGAACTAAAAAAGAAAAATTGAAATATACGAGAATAGAATGTTATCAGTCATGAAAGTCGGCATTGAACGTACGAAATGAACAAATCGCGAGAGAAAAAGTTGAAAAAATATTAAACTCAATGAAATATATTTTGGAGGGACTGTAGAAAAAAAGGAGGAGGTGGGAAGCTGTTAGGAAAGGACCTAAGAAGAGAACCCCATTCATGCTTGGAGGGCGAAGCAGGTCTATCGCTAATGAGGCTTCCTAACCTAATCTAAGATAATCAAATCATTTATATAGCGCTGATTCACACTGTTCAAGAGCATTTTTAGAGGCAAGATAACATTGGTATTGTGATAAAATAGATCCACCATTTGAAAAAAACTTCAATAAAGACTACTAACGCTGGTGTGGCAGAAAAACCATTCAATGGCCTAATGATCTCATTTTTAAAAGACCGCCTAACAGGATGACGTCAAACAAGCATGTACCGTTGCTACATATTTATGCGGTAATTGGAAATCATTGAAAATTTTTTTTTAAATCAACGTGTTACATGACGTTTCAAATAAAAATAAAAAAAATAAAAAGCTGACCTACTTCACGGAAATACAACAATTGTGATTAGGCTCAAGTCGCTTGCCTTGGCGCTTTATCAATTGGATTTATTATCATTATTTATTATTATTTTTTTAAATAAATATTATTATTTTTTCTTTGTTTCATTATTTTTTTAAACATATTTTTGTTATTATTAATATTATTATTATTTATTTTATTCTTCTTCTTATTATTATTATTGTTATGGAATAATAACAATAACAATAACACCATTAGCAGTAATGGCCAACAAAATCAACAGGCAAGGCATAGAAAAGACGTATAAACAAATCTTCATTAGCGCATACCTTTCGCTTTTCTGTTTTTTAAAATAATTTTATTAATTGGGAAATTGTTTTTATTGTTTATAAATATTCTGATTGAAGTACGTACATTTAAAAATTGAAGTGAATAATTTATTCAATGAATGAATGAATGAATGAATGAATGAATGAATGAAGGAATGAATGAATGAATGAATGAATGAATGAATGAATGAATGAATGAATGAATGAATGAATGAATGAATGAATGAATGAATGAAGGAATGAATGAATGAATGAATGAATGAATGAATGAATGAATGAATGAATGAATGAATGAATGAATGAATGAATGAATGAATGAATGAATGAATGAATGAATGAATGAATGAATGAATGAATGAATGAGTGAATGAATGAATGAATGAATGAATGAATGAATGGATGAATGAATGAATGAATGAATGAATGAATGAATGAATGAATGAATGAATTAATTAATTAATTAATTAATTAATGAACGAATGAATGAATGAATGAATGAATGAATGTACAATTTGTTATAGCGTACAGTTCGCAAACTGGGTTGACTCAGAGGCGCTTAGAATCAATCAAGGATTAAGTTAGGGTGAAAATTAGAATAATAAAATAAAAGTAATGATGATTTTTCGGTAGTTTACGAAATTTTTTAAACAATGTTGACGAACGGAAATTTGGTAGAAAAGAGTTCCATAGGTAGTACGGAAAAAGAGCGATGAGCGAAAACGTTTGAGAGAACTGGCTGACACCCACAACTGCAACCACACCAACAACTGCAACCACACCAACAACTGCAACCACACCAACAACACCCCTAAAAACTCTGCAACACCAGCCCACTCAAGCGGCCACTCAACCTTGCAACCCACAACCCGAATAACAGCCACCCATAACCCGAATAACAGCCACCCACAACCCGAGTAACAGCCACCCACAACCCGAATAACAGCCACCCACAACCCGAACATCAGCCACCCACAACACCTGAACCTCCCCACCTTCCACCCATCCATGCGCAGGCTCTTCAATAGCCAAAACGACCAACAACTGGCACGACCGCTGGGTCACAACCAGTCCTCTCTCACGGTCTTCGTGGGATACAACCTTGTCTACCTCATGAGCATTGTTCGTCTTATGTCCTTTGATCGTTCTTTGTGAATCGTTGGTTCTTTAAAATTTTTAACGTTCTTTGTGAGTTCGTTCTTTGTGAACTGTTCGTTCTTTGTGAACTGTTCATTCTTTGTGAACTGTTTGTTTCTTGTGGATTGTTCGTTCTTTGTGAACTGTTTGTTTCTTGTGCATTGTTCGTTCTTTGTGAACTGGTTGTTTCTTGAGACCTCACGATGTCAACGCAGATACCAAAAACCATACAAATTTGTTTTACCTTGTTGCGTCAAATAAGATCCATCAAGGGATATTTGACAATTGACTCCTTGAAAACACTTGCATCAGCCTTAGTGTTAAGCCGTATTGACTATAGCAACGTGATTGGCTAAGTCAAAAGATGTTGTTACCAGTAAGTACAAACCCAAATCATTAGGATTAAGAAGGTTCAGCGTCAGCGAATCTAAGTTGTTGACAAGCTACCAAACAGTTTAAAATCTTCAAAGTCAACAAAATCCTTTTGTCGATCTCTGAAGACCCACCTGCTCAATAAATCCTTTTCTAACTCTCTTAGCCTAACAACATTATAGTGTATTCATTATATTGTATCTCAACAAACAATTTGTTTGTATTTACTTGAAGTAGTTACCTAACTGGTCATTCGTTTCTTTCATTCCATCCTTTTATACTAGTTTTATGATATCAATAGCAACTTTGAGTGGTCTCAAAACTCTAAGGGGTTAATGCCACTATAATAATAGTTGTGTTTGTAATTGTTCGTCTTTTTTTATTCTTTGTTTTTTGTTTGCGGTTCTTTGGTTCGTTCTTCATAGCCTGGGATTCTTTTATTTCATTTCTTTGTTTCTATTTTTTGTCCTTTGTCCGTAGTTTATTTTTGTTGTTTGTTGTTCACGGTTTGTTTGTTGTTTATGGTTCGTTTGTTGTTTACGGTTTGTTTGTTGTTTACGGTTTGTTTGTTGTTTACGGTTTGTTTGTTGTTTACGGTTTGTTTGTTGTTTACGGTTTGTTGTTCGATTTTTGGTTTCTACAGATGGTTCATTGTTTGACTTGTTCACTTGTTACTGTTTTTTGTATTCATGTTCGTTCGTTCAGTGTTCAGGTTTTGCCCAAAGCATAATTTTTTAATCAACCAGATGGTAACTTTTTGTAGACTGATTGGTATTTAAAAAATAATAATTTAATATACAACCTAAATGAGATATTTTTGAGATATTTTGAAAAAAAATAGAAAAAGTTTTTTAATAAAATAAAAATGGAAAATAAAGCAAAGATTTCACATTTCAGAACCAGAAAGATCAGTACTTGGTGCCGTTTGGCTGGCTCAACATGGTTCAACACTGATATTTTTATAAATACAGTACTAAAATATTGTGGTTTAATACTAATATCTTCCCAAAATACAGTACTAAAATAGTATACATTGATTTTTTTTCATTTTTAAAAAAACATAAAAAATATAAAAGTTTCAAAAACTTTGGAATTTTTTTAAGTTTTTAAAAAATTAATTATTTGAATTTTTTTCATAAAAATGTTTTTTTCAATTTTTCTGAAAATTTGAAGAAAAAAAAATTCTAAAAAGGTTTTAGAAATTATTTTTAACTTTTGTTTTCAAAAACTTTGCAAAAATAATTTTTGAAAAAAAAAAACAATATATTTTTTTATTTTTAAATATTTTTTAACTTTACAAAAAATATCCTATAATCTGCCTCATCTAATCTAATCAATGAGATTGTAATGCGCTCTTATGAAATGATTCTTTCAAAAAAATCTCCACTGAGTTTTGAAATTTTTTAGGATTTAGAGTGAAGGCCTTTGGTAATTTTGAATGAATTTAGAAAAATTTCCAGAAACTTTAAAAAAAAATTATTTTTTTTAATTTAAGGAAATTTTTTGACCTTATTTCTTTTTATTTAAAAAAATAAATTAAGATATTTTCACAAAAATTCATTTTTTAAGTTTTTTTCAAAAAAAAATCTATAAAAAACATGAAAAAATTTAAACGTCAAAACCAACTCTATACTTCTAAAAACAAAACAACCAAAAATCAGAGCAAAACTTTAAAAAAATTACAAAAACACCTTTTTTTAAAACTGGAATCTTCAGTGAGAAACATGGACGCCCCCACAGCATAGAAGGGTGCCTCAGAGGATAAAAATGCGAAAAACTTTCACAGAATTTCAAAATAAATTTTTTTCAAAAATTCCAATACTTTTTTTTTGCAATCGAAAGCATCAAAGTGAACTAGAAAAACACTTCTAGAAAGAATGTTGATAAAAACTTCTTAAAATTGTCAACAAAAAAATCTTGCAACTGATGGAAGACTTTGACAGCACTGGAGAGACAGCCGCATGGCCTGGAACAGGAAGGAGTATGCAGGCGTCAATTACGTGGTTGTCAAGAGCAGGAAGCTTTGGCTGCCCAACCTGGCCATCAGAAACAGGTGGCTGCTGCTACGGGTGGCGTTGTGTTCCGGCAGTTTTGAATTAGACTCTATAGTGAGATAATTTGCTGAAAGTTTATGGTTTTGCTCGAAAATAAATAGATTGGAAAAGTAAAATTGATATGCAATACAATACAATAGAATAGAATACAGTAGAATACAATAACGTTCAATACAATACAACTACGAGCATTATTATAGTGTCAATAACCCCGTAGAGTTCCAGAGCCACGAAATTTATAAATATATACATCTGCCTACGGCCTGACCTTCTCACAGTGCCGACAAGGGTCAGAGTGACATGTTCGACCACGAGAGCTTCCGACTGCAAGTCTACTCCTCAGGCCTCATCGTCTACTCCACCCCAGGGAAGACCAGGACCTTCTGCCAACTTGATCTTACATACTTTCCCTTCGATCTGCAGGTCGTGGCGCTAATGGTGTGAAGTTTCAGAGTGGTAGGGTTGGTGGGTTTGTTAGAGATGGTATGATCGGTGGAACTGGTACGAGCGGTATAAGGGATGGAATCGCTAGAATCGATGCCTTGTCATGATAGCATTCATAGCCAGACACAATGAAGACCGCAGTGAAGTGATGCCATTAGTCTCAAAATGCCATCAGGCCCAGAAAACTGAATACCAAGTTTTAATTAGGTTTCAGAACGTGAGGTTATTTAACAATAAGAGGGAAGACGTGCTGGAATTCAGAATCACAAAATAAATGAGATGTTTATAGCGGAAACACGGCATGACTCGGTAGACAATCAGTACAAATAAGTTGCGGATTCGGACTTTGGTGGTCTTTGAGAAAGCAAGGCCAAGACTTCCCGTGTCAGTGAACACCCTGTTCACCAACCATGGAAAAGTGGCCGTGGCTTTCAACTCCATGTTCCGGAGAATGCTGTTAAAGTTACCTTCAACCGCCAGTTTTGAACATCTGTGTGTGAGAATAAGCTTAAGCTCCAAATCAGTCATCGGATTGGTTGCTTATTGCGCAAGTAAGTTCTTCTCATTACTTTACAAAAAACTTTGAAACACCAAAAAATTTACAAAAGGTTTGGAGCAGCCTGACCACACAATGCACTAATACTTTGAGCATCTTGAAGTCCCATGGTTTTGACTCATCCACAAACCCACCCATGACAAAGAAGGATGGCTTGATGTGATAGCATCCAAAAAGATTGTCCACATTGACTATATTGATAGTGGCTTTTCTGATCACAAGCTGCATCTGTGCAGTTGTGAGATTCTCAAGCCGCCTCCCAGCTATCGACAGCTCCAAATTAGACGTTGGAATTCTTTGGACACTGAAATACTCATTTCAGATCGAAACTGTCTCAGTCTTTCACTGCCATGAGTCTCGGTTCGGACTCTCCTTCCAACCTTTATAACTTCACTTTGTCAGAGATCCTTGACAAGATGATTTCCTTCGAAACTATTGAAGCACGTGAAAGATCTTCTGATCCATGTTTTGATTGAAAGTGTCAATTTTCAGAATGGCTTAAAACAAACACAACAACAACGACCTACAATACAGGCCTGCTACCTGGAAATATACAGTCAGTCGTACACGGAGCAGCAAATGGTGCTGGAACCTTTTGGAAATAAACTCGACTTACGTCTTTATGAAGAGAATGGGCAGTGGCAGCTTGTGGATGTAGAGGTGAAGGTATTTTGTATAAACGCATACATATCACCAAAAAACCACACATACGTACACACGCACATACGCACGCATGCATCACACATACACACGCACACACGCACACAACAACCCTCCCCCCCAACAGTTTGCACCAACTAGCCTACACTTTCAGAACAACAATCACTCCGCCATTCGCGTCATTTTTTACCTGCGACGTAAGCCGAGGTACTTCATAATGACTCTTGTTCTCCCAGCCACCACTCTCTCTTTCATCATCGTCTTCGTCTATCTCCTGCCTGCGGGTTGTTTGCCGTAACTTTTTGTTGTTGTTTCTTTTTTGTTTATGTTTCTTCTGTTTTAGATGCATTTCTTGTTATTGCTACTAATGCTATAAAAATGATTAGATTAGATTAGATTTACAGGTTTTGTAACAAAACAATAATCACCAACAACAACAAACACCTCTATCGGCATCGCTATAAAAATACAATACAATAAAATAAAAATACATATATTATTACAATTACATAAACCACCACTAATACAGAACAACCACAACAGCCACAACCACAGTTTCAGCACAACCACCACCACCACCACCACCACCACCACCACCACCACCACCACCACCACCACCACCACCGCCACCACCACCACCACCACCGCCACCACCACCACCACCACCACCACCACCACCACCACCACCACCACCACCACCACCACCACCACCACCACCACCACCACCACCACCACAGAGTCCCAGTCAAAAGTGTCACTAAGCATCACCACCCTCCTCAACTACTCTGTCTTCCAACTCACCGTGGCTGACATCATGCCCAAGACCTCCAGCTACGTGCCCCTCATTAGTATGCACTCTCATTAGTATGCACCCTCATTAGTATGCACCATCATCAGCCTGCTCTTTCCATCTCTTCTTTACTCCTTATTATATTCGACATTCTATTCTTTGTTCTATGTTACATTTTTCTTTCTATTCTTTGTTCTATTACCTTTCTCATTTTATTTTATTTTTTGGTAGTTCATTTTGTTTTTGTCGTTTTATTTTTGGTAGTTTCTTTTATTTCAATTCATCGCATCTATTTTGTCTCCCATCGTGTTATTTCAAATAATAATTTAAATAATAATTAAATGATAATAATTCTTATTCTCGCCTTATTCCACCTTATCTCCATCCATTCTATTCTTTCCATTTTGATACCTTTCAAACCACTCAGCAACCAACCATTCCCGCACAAACAGCCCTCACATTCTCTGAAACCATCCAACAACTCATCACCCACTCCAAAATACCCATCAACCTACCCTTCTTTTCCACCCCATCCAGCGGTCTACGTGTCATTTGTGCTTTTTTTTGCTACAGTGTCTCTTCTTTCTACGGTTTTCGTTCTCATCCTGCACCACCACACCAACATCAAGAAACCGCCTCAGTGGCTTCATGACCTAGTCTTCCAGTACCTTGTCAAGATCCTCAAAACGAACGTCAAGCCATACTCGGTCGATAAGGATAAGACAAGGGCTGAGCAAAAAGGGGCGAAAAATAACCACGCTAATGATGGTGGTAGTGGTGTTTGGGGAAGGAATGTAGGCTCTTATTGGTCTGGTGGTGCTGGGAACGCATGGAACAATGGTTTGAGTGGTCTCAAGACCGGTGCCTCTCTTGAGAACAGGAATTCACCGCAGATTGAAAAGTTTGATGGAAGAGAATGGAAAGAAGAAGGAAGAGGACAAAAAGAAAAAAGAGAAGGAGGAGGAGGAGTGGGAAGAAGAGGAGGGAGAGGAGGAGGGAGAGGAAGAGAAGAAGGAGAAGAAGGAGGAGTAAGAAGAAGAGAAAGAGAAGAAAGAGTAAAAAGAGGACAAGAAAGCCAATCTCTTGCCAAAGCAAGGTGGAAAACTGGATTCGAAAAGATCATAAGTTTTGGAAAAGTTGAGAAAGAGTCGATAGGTGGAAAACCAAAAACAAGAAAAAAAACCAAATGTTTGACCCAAAAAAAGGCTACAGCTGATGAGATGGAAGAGAGTGTGAAACGGCAGTGGTTTGTTATCGTCGTCACTTTTGACCGGGTTTTTCTCATCCTTTACTCCACCCTCAATGTCGTGGCCTGCCTGCTTGTTTTTGTCATCTTACCCATCATGGCGCCCACCAGAGTGGAGCCCACCATCCTCTTCTGATGGCCATGCACCAGGAGAGGTCGGCTTTGCAGGGAGTGAATGGGACAGGTCTGTGGAGAAAGGAGCGAATGGGTGGGTACGCGCAGTGTATGAGGAAAGAGTGTTATATTAAAAGTGTAGGAGGTCGGTGATCTGAAAGAAAACTGAGAGTATGAGAGGGTGTGTTGATGAAAGTGGGTTGGAGGGGGGTAAGAAGGGTGGTTGGAAGGTAGTTAAAGAAGGGTTGGTAGAGTGGTTAGAGGGGGGTTGGGAGGGTAGTTAGAGGGGGGTTGGGAATGTGGTTGGAAAGAGGGTTAGGAAGGGGGTTGGGAAGGGGGGTTAGGAAGGGGGTTAGGAAGGGGGTTAGGAAGAGGGTTACTTTTGTTTATTTATTATTATTATTTGGTTAGTTATTGGTTTATGAATAATTTTTTTATATATTTTGATGATTGAACGTTTCTTCCAATGAAGTTTTTTTTAATATTCATAAAATCTTCATTTTGTTTAAATGGCTTATGTTTTATCATCAATTAAACAACCTTTTGAATATATTATAACTGAAGACCTTTTGATCTCATTTGGTGATGCTTCATTGACACGATAGACAACAGTGCACTGCTAGATTCAACATAAATCTTAAATTTCCATTTACTCACAGTTCTTGAATTCTCTAGAAGTAGCAAAACGGAAGTTGAATCTTTTCCGTGGAGACTACATAGACGTCATAATTCTTTGGTTTATTTGATATTCTAATCTTTCTAATCTAATCTCATCTAATCTAATGAAAACATTTATATAGCGTTTATTGCATGGTATTCAAAAACGATTCCTTTCAATATGTTTCTCCACTTGAACAATTGAAAACCTCATTAGACTTTTTCTATTGTGATTTGAATAAGTAAAAAAAAACTGGAACACTTTGTTTCTCGATAAACGATCCCAAAATAAAAGGATTTTGACGTGAATCCTTTTCCAGATCCTTCTTTTCTACTTTTTCTCCGAATGGAATGGAGCAATAAAAGACTGGCAGTATTGATTTGCTACACCTGTATTTGTCTCACCACCTCGTACACCCAGCAAGGTACGTCTTTTATGAAGAAAAACTAATCAAATGCCTTCTACGTGGCCATTCAAGCGGAACAAACATTTTCTTATCGATTTTAAAAATTTACGTTTATTAATTTTGATCTTTTTGTATCAAAACACCTGTATTTTTGTTTTTTTTTGTTTAAAATCCAGAGTTTGGTTACGTAAATTGATGCACGATTGATCAAACAAACACATATAACCCGCTGCAATGCTGTTTGTGAGGCGCTTGTGTGTGCGGGCAGTGTGCGGCGGAATTATAAAACTACCCCCCCATGCTAAGTGTCGTTTTGATTACACCACACGCTGTTCATATTGGCTTAAAGAGAGCTTTGTAGATTATCATTTGCACGCATGGACAAATACGGTGTAAGATGAAGCGAATAAAAAAAACATGAAAGCGCAAGTTGAAAGCGAATTTGAAAATTGTTTTAGTGATTTGCTTTCCATCGAAAACGTTTGAGGTCATTCCGATGAATCTTCGGCCAGGAAGAGTTCATTTGTTTTTGTTGCTTGCAGTGCTTTTCAAGAAAGTCGCCAACAGTAAGATTTATTTAGAAAATTTATCAAGTTTTATTAATTATTTTTAAAAATCAAAATAAAAGTGTTTGGTTCGTTAAACATCAGCAAACACACAAACGGATCACAAACATTAACGGACATCATAATCAACTCACTATCATTCAGTGCACATCCTCTCCTTCTCTTCCTTTAGTCTTCTTTAGTCTTCAACCAAATTTATTAAAAATGTTGTTTAACTCGAGTTCAATCAGCTTCTCCCATAGTCTTTTCACGTCACCATTCTTTCCATCTCTTCACCCTTCCTTCCTTCTTTCCACCCTTCCATCTTTCCATCCTTTCATCTTTCCATTCCCCCATTTTCCCACATAATTCTTTTCATTTTCTTTTCAATTCTTAACCCAAACCACTTTTGCCGAACTTTTTACCAGTTCCTTTCATCAAAACGAACCCGCCTACCAAATCCCATCCTTCAACTAACCACCCCCTCCTCCCACCAAACAAACAGAAAAGTATGTGACTGAAGAGTCGGTACTGAAAGACGCGGTCTTCGATCGGGAACCAGACGCCAGGGTGAGACCCTTACGTCACTCTGAGCAGCCTATCGAGGTGTTTCTCGAATACCAACTCAACTCCATCCTTAAACTAGACCAAATAAAACAAAAGATCTCTCTAGCTGGCCGCCTCTACCTGGTTTCTTGTTCCTTCTCTTTGTCATTGTGTTTTTTTGTTTACTGTGATTTTTTGTATCTTTGTTTTCATACTTTCGGTGTTTTATTTTTTGTTTTCGTATTTACTTGTTCATGTAGAGACTTCGCTTCCATGAATAGTGAGTGTTGGGGTGTAACTTTGAAGTGGCAAATGGATGGCTGTTTTGAAATATCAAGCACATATTTTAGGATTATATTTATTATTCAAATCTTAAAGTTTCTGATTTTGTTTCTCTCTCAGACTTGGAAGAATGACTTTATACCTTACCTCCACTTCAACAAGAGCAGAGATATCGTGGTGAGGATCAAGAGCGTTTGGTTCCCGAACATCATCATTAAGAACAGGTCTTAAAAATAATTTAAATTTTATTTTTGGCTTTTTTTACTTTCATATTTTTATTATTATTTTTTTTTTAAATTATATTTTTTATTATTTTTATTGTTGTTTTTTCTTCTTTTATATTATTTTCATTCCTTATTCTTATAGTCTCTATCAAATAAAATCTGGACTACCGCTGAAAACAATAAGAGTAATAATAAAAATAAAACCAATTTGTGAAGCGCCAAAGCAAGAAACTGAGGCGCCCCCGTTCAGTCTTTAAGACAATCAAGTATTAAAGATTATAAGCTAGTTTGAATAAATATGTTTTAAGTTTAGATTTGAAAAAAAAATTGAAAAAGAAATTTTTATCGTTGGTGGTGGAAAGTTCCAGACAGCAGAAGAAGAATTGCTGAAAGGTCGTTTTGATATGTTGTTTGTGATAGATTGTTGCTTGAGGAGTGGAGCAGTTGAAAAACGGAGTATTTTGGTATTTGACTCTTGTTGGATGCGGTTACTTAAGTGGGCGGTGTAGAGGTTGATAGAGATTTGAAAGTTAACAATGCAATCTTGAAAGTTATTCTTTGCTGCCCTGGAAGCCAATGAAGTTGAATAAGACAGCTTTTTGAGGAATGATGGAGGTAATGGTCGGGTGTGTTAGTGCTCAGCACAACCCTAGCTGCTTTGTTCATTACTTGCTGTAGACGTGTTTGTTGGGGATGTGTTATGTTGGGAAACATAGAGTTGCAGTAGTCCAGCCTACTGATTACCAAGCAGAGAGCCAGGGTTGAGACCATGTCATTTTTGAGAAATGGACGAATGTGAGAGATGGCACAAAGACAAATAAAAATCATTATAATCAATAATTAATAATTAATAATAATAGAATCAAATTAATGAGCCCTAAAAGTTGAGAATTGAATCCTCACTTGAAATCCCATAATATAACTATTGGTAAAAGCTTTATTCAAGTCATTTGTCCTTTCACCTTCTCAGTCGTTTCTCATATTCACAGAAAGGTCTGTCTGGATATCACAATTCCTTGCATTGCTCATTTTTTTTAGCAAATTGACAAGCGGTATTTGTGTAGCTGTTGGTTGATGATTTTATTGTAATGCCTGCATTCAAGTAAGAAAACGGCAAAATTCAGAAATTATAAAAAAAAATTTTTTTTTAAATACAGCAAAATTCAGGCATTTTGAAACTTTTATAAAATCTTTGTAACCAACAAAAACTATGATTTCCAGATAAATCAACTATTTCATAACTAATAATAGAAACTTAAACCTTAAAATAGTAACTTGAAATAGTTTCAATAGAGTAGAAGAAAGAACAGAAAACAACAGTCGCAGAAGTTTGTGCGTTTTCATTGTTGCTTCAATTTCATAGACATTTTATTCAAAGTGATTAATCTAATCTTATCTAATCTAATCTAATCTAATCTAATCTAATCTAATCTAATCAACTCATTTATATAGGGCTTATCCACACTGTTCAATCGCGGTAGACATCGTGTCTTTAGTTTTCGTGGCAACAAATTCTGTGGCTCAGTGGTTAGCGAACCAGACGCGTGATACTTGATGTTCGAATGGAGACTAAAGTGAGATTTGAGTTGTGAAAATAGCCACTCGAATGAAAACAGATTCAGAACCAGTGTGAGTAGTTGAGTGGCTTCATCGTTTAGTATCCCAGCCGCGAGTTAGACTCCTTTCTTCGAGAAAGCTTTTGAAAAAACAAACTTTGAAGCTATTCGCAAAAGAAAACAACCCACTTTTCCAACCAACCCACAACTTCAACCTAACCTCCAGTGCCATGGATGTGTTCGGAGATCTGTTAGACGAGGCAAAGTACCGGGTGAAAATCCACTCATCAGGCCAAATGAGCTACAAAATAGCTGGAAAGACGGATACATTTTGTCAAATGAATCTTTTCTTTTTCCCTTTCGACCAACAAATGTGTTTTCTGGAATTCACATCATGGACCTATTCGGAGTCGCAGTTGAAATTTCGGGAGCTGGCAAAAAGTCTGGATGTTGAAAAGTTTGCTGAAAATGAACAGTGGAGTCTGGTGCGCACTGAGGTTATGTGTGGTTGGTGTGGTTGGATAAAATTGGATGAAGTTATGTGTGGTTGGTGTGGTTGGATGAGGTTATGTGTGGTTGGTGTGATTGGATGAAATTGGATGAAGTTATGTGTGGTTGGTGTGGTTGGATGAGGTTATGTGTGGTTGGTGTGGTTAGATGAGGTTGTGGTTGGATGAAGATATGTGTGGTTGGATGAGGTTGTGATTGGGTGAGGTTATGTGTGGTTGGTGTGGTTGATGTGGTTGGATGAGGTTGTGGCTGGTGTGGTTGGATGGGGAGGGTTGGTGTGGTTGGATGGGTGGGTTGGTGTGGTTGGATGAGGTGCGTTGATGTGGTTGGATGGGGTGGGTTGGTGTGGATGGATGGGGTTATGTGTGGTTGGAATTTGGTTGGATTTGGTTGATGTTACTTGTGTTTGGATGAAGATTAGGAGTGGTTGGATGAGAATTTGGTGTGGTTGTAGGAACGTTTGAGGTGTTTTTTTATTATTTTTTTGTTAAATGATTTTTTTTCATTTTTGTGTTTGGTGTTAAGCTATAATTTGGGAGTGTTACTTGTTGAAACTTTTTTAACGGTGACATTTTACTGAAAAACCACAAAACGACTAGAAACTGTTCTTAATTAACCATTTTGAATTCATTTCCTCTAAGAAGTGAATTCTAGCCATACCGAATTACGGCAGTCAATTCTTCTTCGTACCACCATATTTTCTAACAGCCACCACTGCACCATCACCACCACCGCCACTGCATCATAACATCTACCACCACACCATCACCACTACCGCCGCACCAACATCACTACCACTACCGCATCATAACCTCTACCACTGCACCATCACCACAACCACCTCAGGTCACTTATTTCCCCTTCAATATCTCCCAAACAACCCTATCTGTCATCCGAATCACCCTCTATGTGAAGCGTAAACCACTCTATCACACCCTCACCCTCATCATTCCATGCATCCTGGTCTCTTATCTCATCACTCTCATCTTCCTTCTACCAGCAGGTTTTTTTCATTTTCGATTTTTCTCTCGTTTTTTTGTCGCTTGTAGCTGAGTAAGCGAACTAAGCTATCAAAAGTGAAGCTTCTAACTACATCTATGTTTTAGGGTTAAAAGGTTGCAAACCAACTAAATAACAGACGCGCGGAGGTTATGTGGTTTTCTCACCTAGTATAGTAACCCAGCAGAGGGAAACCATTTATCGGAACGCTTGTAAACTTCTTTTTTTTTTAATTTTCGTTTTTATGACAAATTTTCATTTTCAATATTTTTTATTGATTATGTTTTCATTTCTTGGAAATTTATATCATTTTCAAACATTTTTCAAAACATAGTCTACAAAATACTCCCTGAAGCCGATTTTAAATGAAATTTTTTTTTCAAAAACCCTATAAATTAATTTATACACCCCACAGACTCCAAAGAAAAATCAATTTTTGGCATTTCTACCCTCCTCACCTACAACGTCTTCCAGGCCTCCATTAATGACAGGATGCCCAAGGCGGCCCAGTCTCTGCCCATCATAAGTGTGTTTGAAAATGTTTCTTTGAAATATTATTCAACAAAAACATTTCCAACAATTTTAATCAACATTTGATGGCATTTATGAAAAAATTGACTAAAATGGTTGTTTATTTTGAAATGCTATTCGGCACACGAACCCTCTCACATCCTCCCCCCCTCCCCCCTCCCCCCCCCCCCCCACCTCAGCTATCTACATTTCGGCGGTGATGTTCTTTTCGGCTATTTCCATTCTGGCGTCTATTTTTGTTCTCATGGTTTACTACGACAAAAGCTCCCAGCCTCCAACGCCATTCTTACAGAAAATAATTCCAAAAAGTAAATTGAAATACATTAAAAGTAACCTCCAACATCTTCAAAAGTCCAAAGAACAAAGTAACTGTCTGCAGACGAGTTATATTGGAAACTACCACACGAGTCGTAGCAAACTTGGTGCTCATGTGAGAACGAAAGAGCCTTCAAAAACACGAGAAGACTCCAAAAAGAGAGCGGCAAAACGATGGAAGAAGCTGGGAATAAAAATACTGGATAAAGTTGCAAGGAGGAAACAACTCACAACTAAACTTTTGACCTCAAGACTCTTCAAAAACATTCTCAAGAGTGATCTTCCAAGCCCCGAAGACGATGTTAGGCTCTTGTGGGTTGCAGTGGCAGAACAAATCGACCTGTACCTTTTTTATTCTTTTTTCATCGTTAATTCTGTTGCAGCCATCACCTTCCTTTTGTACCTGCCACTCAGAGCACCCTCTTGAAACCACTAAATAAACTTTGTACGTTTTTATAAATTCTTGGAAATGTTTTCAAGTTCATAAGCGACTTGACTTCCTTTTGGACCGTTCATTGAGATAGAGACGAATATTTTTGTCGAAAGTTTGTGTTAACTTGGCGTCTAATTCAAATCAATGACTTGTGTACTTTGAATGTTCTCAAAAGACCAGTGAGTACTTTCTATTAGATTGTATTGGTGTCATAGGTGGATGATGGTTGATCTATCCAGCACTTATTAAATCAAATCCAAACAAACGTTGGGCATGTAATAGAACATGGCGAAAAATCAAAACAAGGTAGTAAGAATTGAAGTTAACAATAACCGAATGTCATAAAAACTTTCAACTGTCTGTTTAAAAAGATCAAAACTAAGAAGAAAAAATTATGAAATTATAACATTTAAAACTCAACCATACTTTATATTGACATCAAATAAATTTTTGAAGAATTTTTCACGTTACAAAAAATGTTACAAAAAATAAAAATAAGAGAACAAAGTCAAATTAACCGGAAATGTAAAGGTAAAAAATCTTTGATAAAAATTATTTAAAAAATTTACTATAGAATCAAATGGATGAGTTTTAAGAATTTTATATTGAATAATAGCTTATAAAAAAAATAAATAAAGATTAAAAAATTATTCAGGTTATAAAAAGTGTTGGAAAAAATTACAAAAAATCAAAATAGGAGATCAATCAGAGTAACCCTCACTGTATGTTTATGGTCTTTATTAAATAATGTTCAGACAAACGCTAGAAATGTTACAAAACATGGCGATGAACGAAATAAAAAAGAAAAAAGTGAAATTGGAGTTAACGAAACTTGAATGTCATAAGGAGTCGAGTGAAAATAAACGCTGGACACAATATATATATGCGAGAACACAAGTTTAAACGGCAATTGGCCGTAAAAAACTAGAAATAAAAGCAGCAAAGGAAAATTCTAATGAAAAGGTTAAAATTAAAAACGATGAACAATAAGTATTATGAACCTATTGAGTATTGAGAAGACGAGGGAGGAATGTTTTGTCTTGGTAGGAAGAGTAAATTGTTTTGGTGTAATTTTGCGTTTGTCGCCGCATATCACGGGATGTAGACTTGACTGATGAAAGGATCTGATGGAGTACATGGTGTGGGTTACTGGTGACATTTAGAAGTTTGTTTTCGAAAACAAACGCACAACTACTTATTAGAAAGAATCTAAATTTTTTTAAAGCAATATTATCTATAAAATCAACTTATTGAGCTTTAAAATAATTATTTATAATAATACTTGGTAAGATGGGAAGATTGTTTTGAACAAATCGCTACTGAAAAAGTTTTCAAAATATTAAAGACAAAGAAATATCAATTAAAACAATAAATTAATTGAAAAGTAATCAAAATAGTTAAATTTGAATTTAAAACCTCTGCGCCTATGGCATAATGATCGGCCTATTCCGCTGTAGAGTGGGATCGGGTGCGCCCAGGTTTGAGTTCTTAAAGCGGTAACTCAATTAAAGTAAAGATGCCATTCTAGAGTGAAACCGTTTCTATATGTTTCTTTGAACATGAAAGGCGCTTTACAAATGCTTTGATTAGATAAGGTTAGATTTAAATTTTAAGTAGTCGATGAAAACTGTTCAACTAAATTATTCAAAGGAACAAATTAAAACAACCATTATATAACCAGAGACCATGTTCCATGCGCGCTACAAATGTCTTGATTAGATTTGATTATAATAAACGATTTGACGCAGTCGGAAATTACCTGATTAATTAATTTTGAGCCATCTAATATTTTTTAATGTTTATATAACAACAACTTTGGTTATAGACTATTTTCTGAATGACAAAAATAAATGCATTTCAAAATTATTCGACAATATTAGCAAAGAACACCTACCTTTACAAGTTTAATATCGTTTGCCAAAGTAATTGTTTCCTTCCAAGTCTGAATTGTTTAATGGATTGAAACTCTCATGAAAATGTTGAATTTACATAAACTAGGAAAGAAAGAGAAAGTTTGATTATAATTATATTTTTAATTTCATACATTTGCCATATCAACATTATAAGGAAACAAATTTATGAAAACTTGCTGACATTTTTTACCCAACAATAACAAAAAATTAACGCTATTAATAAACCCATTAAATTTTTTTATTAAGTAAAAAAAAACTTAATGCATATGTGTGTTTTAAACTTTTCCTAAAATATGCGTCAAGCTTCAAAAAATATCGAAAGTAAAAGTTCGTTTATTACATTTGAAAACGCGATTAAAATCTCAAAAATATAAATTATGTTCCTTCCAATTTCTACTCAAATAAATAACCACCCTTGCAGAAAAAGAAAGCAAACAACACCACCAACTGCACAAACCCAGAAACCACCAAAGAGTCTCACCCACCTGTGGCACCTCTCACCAGAATCAATCCCTTGCCAGAGACCCTCAAAATGAAGAAGGAGAAGCGTCAGAGCTCATCCACCTTCAATGTCAGCTCTAATCGAGAACTCATCAAACTTCCCCTTTTAAAGGGTATGTGTTTCTTAATTTTTCACTTTTGAATAATATATTGCACTGAAGTTTTTTCACTTTTTATAATGCAACATAAACATTTAAAAATTAAAATTTCAAGTCATGAAGTATAAATTGTAAAATGAAGCTTTTACTTATGGCTACAGTCCAACTCACAACTACATGCAGATACTCCTGTTGCCGATAGAGAAAAGCTATTCCTTCAGAAGATGGAACAGGGTTCCATCATATTTGATTTTCACAAGGAAGCAGCCAATGATGTAAAAAACAAAGAGGTTTGTAAAAGTAAAACGCTATATAAATATAAGAAATATTCAACGTTTTATAAATAATTAATTATTGAGTCATGTTCATGTTGAGTAATTAATTATTGATAAAGTCATGTTCAATTAATTCACTACAAAGATGCTGTTATCGAGTATGCTTCAAAGCCCATGTTATTTAAATACACTTTGAACCTAAGGCTTACAAATGCAACACAAGTCTACTTCTATAACAATGTACACTCAATGTCACAGCATTGTTTCATAAAATCGTGAATCAGGGAGTATTTTTTATAATCAACCATGTGCTAGATAAATGCCACTTGCTTTGGCACACTCGACAAGTATTGAATATTTACTGAATGAAAATAAATTTAACCAAACAAAAATTATGCAAAAACATTTTCAAATCAACCAAATAAAAATATTAAAAAATTAATATTAATGTTAGTAAAAATAGCGATGATGATGATGATGAAAATTTGAATGAGAATGACTAAAATAATATAAATAACAATATGAATAATAATAATAATGCCAATAATTTGGTTAATGCTGGTGAAATGACCTTCAGATGAAAAGGGCGATATTAACAGAGCTTGTGGCTTATGTAACCTACAACCGAGGAATTATCACAGAGCCTGTGTACCCTGCTGCTGTCAAAATGGTGGGTGGGTGGTGGAGGAGGTGGAAGGGTGGTAAAGGAGGTGGAAGGGTGGTAAAGGAGGTGGGAGGGTGGTAAAGGAGGTGGGAGGGTGGTGGAGGAGGTGTAAGCAAAGAAGGAGGGAGTAAGGAGAGCAAGGAGGAGATGAGAAGGGTGGGAAAGGTTGGAAGAAAATGCTCAGAGTAGAAGATCTGGGAGTGGGAATGGAAAAGGCAGGTAAAAAAAAAAGAAGAAAATTCTATTGAAAACGTGCATTCATACGTGCAAACTTGTTCAACATTTTTCTCACACTTCACAGTTTGCAGCTAACACCTTTCGATCCTTATGTGCTGCTCCCACTTATCCATCCCACGACTTTGATCCTGAGGAGGATGAGCCCCTCCTCGAGGCTGCATGGCCTCACTTGCAGGTGTGTGCATGGCGCATGCATTCTGTGTGCATGGCGCATTCATTCTGTGCGCATAGCGTATGCATTCTGTGCGCATAGCGTATGCATTCTGTGTGCATGGCGTATGCATTCTGTGTGCATGGCGTGTGTGTTCTGTGTGCATGGCGTATGTGTGGTGTATGAATGGAGTGCGCATGATGTTTGCATGGTGTGTACATGGTGTGCTTGCTGTGTGTATGTGGTGTTTGCAGTGTGTACACAGCATTTGTACATGGTGTGTGTTTGTGGTGTCCATGGTGTATGCTCAATGGCGTCTGTTTGCTAGTCTCGGCGGGTTCAATTAAAAAAAATCTATTTAATTATAATTTTCATGTTTTTTTTTTAATTTTCGTTTATCATCAACACATTTATAATGTTATATATAAAAAAGGTTAATAGTTCTCGCGAAGGAAGGAAGAAGAATATGATGACGATGATTATGACAATGACGTTAAGGATAATAATTATAATAAAATTACAAAAGTGAGTCAATTTACCTCTCTGCAGTTGGTGTACGACTTCTTCTTGCGCTTCCTCGAGTCCACAGAGTTCCAGGCCTGCAGCTCCAAGAGATACATCGACCAAGTGTTCGTGCTACAGGTTGCTAGGGGGGTTGTTAGGTAGTTGCTAAGTGGTTGCTAGGAGGTTGCTAGGTGGTTGCTAAGTGGTTGCTATGAGGTTGCTAGGTGGTTGCTAAGTGGTTGCTAGGTGGTTGATATGAATATTGTTATGGTGGCATTACCCTTGTCGAGTTTCGAAACCATTCAAATTTGTTATTATTTCTATACTTATTATAATCATTGTATAACAAAATTAACCATAAAATTATTATAATGAAAAGGGTGGGTGATGAGTTATTGAATAGGTGGGTCTTCAGAGTTTAACAAAAGGATTTTGTTGAACTTGAAGATTTTAAGCTGTTAGGCAGGCTGTTCCACAACTTAGGTCCGCTGACGCTGAACCTTCTTAATCCCAATGATTCAAGCGTGAATAATTTTTGAAGGCTCTTTCACAAAAGGGCATCACAGTTAACAGGACTGGTGGTAGACTGTTTTTTTTGCTCTACCGGTAGTTGGATAAGTGGTGGATTCCATTTAACTCAAAAAATATCTCTAATTTAAAAAAAAAACTTTTAAAAAAAATAATTTTGATACTTTGCACATCTGGTCACCACCCATGCACCACCACTAATGCACTACCACCAGTGCACCACCGCTATACATGCACCACCACCGTCATGAACACAGTTATTGGAACTTTTTGACTCGGACGACCCGCGAGAAAGAGACTTCCTCAAGACCATCCTGCACCGCATCTACGGCAAGTTCCTCGGCCTGCGGGCCTTCATCCGCAAGCAAATTAACAACATCTTTTATCAGTAAGTGGGGTTGGGGTTTGGACAGAAGTGGTGATGGTTGTAGGGGTGATGGTTATGGGGGTGATGGTTGTAGTGGTGATAAAGAGGAGCTTGTAGTGACGGTGTTGATATTCAACACCAACACACCATGCACATCATCTGTTTCTCTTTGTGTTTTACAAAAAAGTTTATCATTATTATTAATTTTTTCATAATAATAATGATTATTATTAGTTTTTATTCTTTCCCAACAAATAAGAAGAATCTGAACCAATCTCAACTTGGATTTTTAAAAAGATAGTCATGTAATACAAGCTAGAATTTCATCAATATGCTGATGACACTCAAATATACGGCCACTGCAATAATGATGGCACAGAAGAATTGCAGATGAGGGTGTCTGGGTGTGTGGATGAAATCGCAGCTTAGATGAGAGCCAATCGTCTTAAGTTCAACAGTGAGAAAACTGAGGTGACCTGGTTCTCTTTCCGTCGAAATTTTGAAAATATTTCGAGCTATTCTGTCCGTGTATTAGGAAGCAATATCATTCCATCAAAATCTGTGAGGAACTTGGGAATCCACATGGATAGGAACCTAACGATGTCAAGGCAGATACTAAAAACCATACAGATGTGTTTTACCTTTGCGTTAACTAAGACCCATCAAGGGATGTTTGACAATGAACTCCTTGAAACGCTTGCATCAGCCTCTGTGTTAATTTGTATTGACTATGGCAACATGGCTTTAGTCAGCTTACCTAAGGTAGCAACGCAGAGTATTCAAGCCATAATCAATATAACAGCCAGGTTCATTAAAGGAGTAAAAAAATGTGATCACATTACCCCTGTACTCAAGGAGCTTCATTGGCTGAAGATTAATGAGAGGATTGAATTGAAAATTGCTTTGCAGATGTACAAGTGTTTGTCTAATAAGTGTCGTGCGTATCTGACACATGACCTAGTTCCAGTTGCTAGTCTGCCTGAAAACAAAAACTGAAATCGGCTAAGTCAAAGGATGTTGTTGCCAACAAGCACAAGCTAAAATCATTAGGATTAAGAAAGTTCAGCGTCAGCAGACCTAAGTTGTGGAACAACCTGCCTAACAGTTTGAAATCTTCAAGTTCAACAAAATCTTTTTGTCGATGTCTGAAGACCCACCTGTTCAAAAAATCATTTTCTCGACTCCTTCGCCATAGTTTCATTATTTGTATCTTTTCGTTGTGTGATTGTTTTATCAAGTGTTGTGTATTTCCTCCTTAGAAGCCAGATGTTATTTTCACTATAAATATAATAATAATTTTGAGTGGACTTCAAACTCCGATGTTAATGGCACTATAAAAATAATCGTTTTGGTTTTGTTTTAATATTATTATTATTATTATTAATATTATTCTTTTTCTTATTATCATTATTGTTTCATTTTTATCATCGTCATCGTCGTCATCATCATCATCATCATCATCATCATCATCATCATCATCATAGTCATCATCATCATCATCATCATCATCATCATCATCATCATAGTCATCATTCGCCACTATCACCCCATTAGATTCATTTATGAAACAGAAAAACACAACGGCATATCGGAACTGTTGGAGATATTGGGCAGGTTGGCGTGTATATGGATAACTCTTTTCCAATTCATAATGGACCTTTTCGAATTGAAATAAAAATTGATTTTTTTATAAAAATTGAAAAAATTACATAAAAAATAAAATTACAACGTTGTGACGACAGCATCATCAATGGCTTTGCGAACCCGTTGAAGGAAGAGCACAAGCTGTTCCTCAAGAGGGTTCTGATGCCTCTGCATAAGGTAAAGGGTCTCTCCATCTACCATCCCCAACTGGCCTACTGTGTGGTGCAGTTCATTGAGAAGGACCCCACTTTGATCGAACTGGTGAGGATGCATGGAAGGGGTGGGGTGAGGATTGGAAAATGGGTGTTGAGGAGGTGTTCGTGTGAGTTTGGAAGGTGAAGGATGGGTGGAATGAAGAAGTGGAAGAGAATGAGGATTGGCTAGGTTACATTATCAGGTTCTTCTCATTTTGCGACTTACTCTTTTCATCCATTTTTATTTTTTGAAACCCACCCTTTTCTCATTACTTACCCACTAACCTGGTCAATCACTCAAACCTCCTCTTCTTCCTCTTCCTTCTCCTCCTCCTCCTCCCTTCCAGGTGATCATGAGTCTGTTGCGTTATTGGCCCAAGGTTAACAGTCCCAAGGAAGTTATGTTCTTGAACGAGGTGGAAGAGGTGGTTGAGAAGATGGATTCTGAGTACTTCCAACTGGTGGGGGAGAGGGAGGGGGGTGGGCTAGTTGCTATGGTGGATGAGGCTGGTTGCTATGGGAGTTTTTGGGTCGCTTCGCGCTTGTGGTTGGGAACTGGTTTGGTGAGGGTGGTTGGATGGTTGATGGTTGTGCGATGGTGGTAAATTCACTTTTCTTATTTTCTCACTTTTTTCTCAATGGTTTATTTTAACACACTTGTTTTTCAGTCTTCCGTACACTTTTCCACCATCCTTACCCATTCATTTACCCACTCACTTCTCATCCATCTCCCACCCACTCACTCCCTATCCATCTCCCACCCACCCACTCCTTATCCATCCTCCACCCACTCACTTCTCATCCATCTCCCACCCACCCACTTCTCATCCATCTCCCACCACAGGTGATGGAGCCTCTCTTCAAGCAGATCTCCAAGTGTGTGGCCAGTCCTCACTTCCAGGTGGCCGAGAGGGCCTCGTACTTCTGGAACAACGAGTGTGTGGTGAAGCTCATCAGCTACCACGCCGACACCATCATTCCCCTCGTATTCCCTGCACTCCTTCAGTCCAAAGACCACTGGAACAAGTTGGTAGAAAGGGGTGTTGTGATGGGGTTGTTCAGGGAGGGGGGTTGTGGTGGGGTTGTTCAGGGAGGGGGGTTGTGGTGGGGTTGTTCAGGGAGGGGGGTTGTGGTGGGGTTGTTCAGAGAGGGGGGTTGTGGTGGGGTTGTTCAGGGAGGGGGGTTGTGGTGGGGTTGTTCAGGGAGGGGGGTTGTGGTGGGGTTGTTCAGGGAGGGGTGTTGTGGTGGGGCTGTTGAGGGAGGGGGGCTGAAGTTCGGCTTGGAAGACTTTTTATGTTTTTAATGGTGGAGGATGAGTTGAAGTAAAAGCGAATTAGAATGGCTTTGAAGTCGAAATGTATACAGCTCTCCAAACGAACAATTGAGAGTGGTGGTGAGGATGGATTTGAATGAGGTATTTAATAAAAGGTAAATATGGTGAATAAATGAATAAGTGAAACAAATCCAATATAAATTGTTGGAATCAGCGAGACTGTAATGAGGGGAAAAGAGGAGTTCATAACAGAAAGTAATAGTGATACCTTATAAAATAATCGACCGTAGGAGGTTTACAAGATAAGTTTGCAGAAGAAGAAGGTTCATAGTGCTGATAGTGTTTAACACCAAGCCACCCACCTGACAACCACACTGCAGGACCATCCATGGACTCATCTACAACGCCCTGAAGATCCTTGATGAGATGAACAAGCACATTTTCGACCAGTGCATGAGGTCGTGCAAGAACCGCAAGGCCATGTGAGTGTTGTTGCTGCTTTTGTTGTTGGTGTTGTTGCTGCTTTTGTTGTTGGTGTTGTTACTTTTGTTGTTGGTGTTGTTGCTGCTTTTGTTGTTGGTATTGTTACTTTTGTTGTTGGTATTGTTACTTTTGTTGTTGGTGTTGTTACTTTTGTTGTTGGTGTTGTTGCTGCTTTTGTTTATTCATTCGTCTTATTCTTCTTCAGAGAGAGGGACAGGATGCGTAGGAGTAAGGAAGCCTGGGAAAACGTACTGGCCCTTGCAAAGAACTCTTCCCAAGTGATTCTTACTTCATTGTTGTTATTATTTCATTATGCATACTATTCTACTTTGTTCCAATTTTTGTATTTCTCATATTTTTTTCACCTTTCTTGTTTGTAGCCTTCTTCCCATTTTTTTTTCTTTTTCTTTATACTCTCTTTCCACTCATCCCTCACAAGCCATTCTTTTCATCTCTTTCCATCTTCTTCTATCTCTCACCCTCCCTCCTCCTCCTCTTCCCACCACACCACCTCTCACCCTTCCTTCTCCTCCTCCCACCACACTACCTCTCACCCTTCCTCCTCTTCCCACCACACCACCTCTCACCCTTCCTTCTCCTCCCGCCACACCACCTCTCACCTCCTCCTCCTCCTCCCACCACACCACCTCTCACCCTCCCTCCTCCTCCTCCCACCACACCACCTCTCACCTTTCCTTCTCCTCCCGCCACACCACCTCTCACCTCCTCCTCCTCTTCCCACCACACCACCTCTCACCCTTCCTCCTCCTTCTCCCACCACACCACCTCTCACCCTTCTTTTTCCTCCCGCCACACCACTTCTCACCTCCTCCTCCTCCTCCCACCACACCACCTCTCACCCTTCCTCCTTCTTCTCCCACCACACCACCTCTCACCTCCTCCTCCTCCTCCCACCACACCCTCTCAGCCTTCCTCCTCCTCCCACCACACCACCTCTCACCTCTTTCTCCTCCTTCCACCACACCACCTCCAGTACAGCGACTTCATCAACACCACGCCTCAATTCAACAACACCTCACTTGGTGCTGATGACGACGAGGATGAGGATGCCATCGATGAGGACATTGACATGGAGAAACTCAAGGCCGAAGCTTCTGAGGTTTTCGTTTTCTTTTTTTTATTTTTTGTTTTTTCTTTTTTTTAATTTTTTTAATTTTCTTTTTTTAAATTGTTTATTTGATTTTAAGTCATAAAAAATAACGGTTCAGAGTTTTTTTGCCATTTATTTTTGTTCATTTTATTTTTCATTTGTATCTTCTTTTTTTGAAATCACAGTTCCACTCTTCTTGATACGCACAAACAGTTACAGATCATGCCCAAGGACATCACACCTCTGCGCATGAGTGAGCTCCCGCACGACGCGCCCACCCTCAAGGCCCTCGACAACTACCAACGTGCAGACCCCTTTCTGCCCAGCTGTGCCAACGACTCTCTTTAAACTCCCCCCCTGTCTAGACTTGTTGTCTGTCTAGACTGACAAATTGTTCAGACGGACGGTTTGTCTAGACTGACAGTTTGTCCAGACTGACGGTTTGTCTAGACTGACAGTTCGTTCAGACGGAAGAATTGTCTAGACTGAAGATTCGTCTAGATATGCCTCCTTCTGGACTATTCCTTTCTTTTGACGCCTTTAGTTCTGGTTTGGTTTTGTACATGAGTAGGTGCTTGTTCAGATTGACGTTTTGTTATAAGAGGGGGGGGGGGGGGAGGGAGTATGGGTGCAGGGTGATGATGATGGTGTGGTCTTCTGTCCATAAATTTTGTATTCTTCAGCTCCTATGTTTTGATTTATCTTTTCCAAATTTATAATATTTTTTGTTTTTGCTACAATTGAAACTGCTACTATCAATAAATTCTACCACTGTTCTACTACTCCTATTACTACTAATACTACTACTATTAATACTACTACTACTACTACTACTACTACTACTACTACTACTACTACTACTACTACTACTACTACTACTACTACTACTACTACTACTACTACTACTACTACTACTACCACTACTACTACTACTACTACTACTACTACTACTACTACTACTACTACTACTCATACTACTACTGCTACTAATACTACTGCAACTGCTACTACTATTACTACTACTACTACTCGTACTACTACTGCTACTAATACTACTGCAACTGCTACTACTAGTAGTACTACTACTATTACTACTCCCAAAATTATTCATATAAACTTTAGGGCTAAATTACGGTACTACAAACATGGCACGTGCTCTTTATGTTTAATTATTTTTATTTTTATTATTCTTATTATAATTATAATTTTTTTCAAATCTCGTTATTACCATTGTTGTTATAATTTTTTTTAAATTTATTATTAACATCATAATTATTATTATATGACCTCTTTCTTATTAGACAAGGCTAACTTAAAGATAGACAGACTTTTAAGGGCATATCTCCTAACTCACGGCTTTTTTAGCTGAACACTAGAGACCCACTTACTTAGAAGGCATTTAAAGCTATTATTAGTTGTGTGGCTGTTCTATTATTAGCCGTGTCACCATTGCTATTATTAGCCGTGTGACCATTGCTATTATTAGCCGTGTCACCATTGCTATTATTAGCCGTGTGACCATTGCTATTATTAGCCGTGTCACCATTGCTATTATTAGCCGTGTCACCATTGCTGTCATTAGCTGGTGGGACTTAGCTGGATAGGTTTAAATGGATGGATGGAAGGTTGCTATGTGTTACACTCATCTACTGAATTACGATGTAACTATTTTAGTTTCTTTGTTTTATTTTTTGAATATTTTTAATTGTTGTGCCTATTATCGTATTCACTACTATGATTATTGTTTCATAAGCATCATCATCATCATCATCATATTATTATTATTATTATTGTTGTTGTTGTTGTTGTTGTTGTTGATGATGTTGATGTTATCGTTGATCATTTTTTCAAAATTAATTTTGAAAGGCTTTTTAAATTCTTCTTCAACTTCAACCCTCCTCCCGCCATGGCCAAACACTCCTACAACTTTCCACATATGTGTGTGTTTATATCTATATTTGAATTAATTTCATATATATATATATATATATATATATATATATATATATATATATATATATATATATATATATATATATATATATATATATATATATATATATATATATATATATATATATATATATATATATATATATATATATATATAGATTTTAATTTTTCGTTGATTTTTTTCAAGGAAAAATTAATTCGGACCATTGAGAATTTTTAAATGTTTTTTATTATTTAATTTTTTGTATTATTTATTGTTTTTTATTATTTAATTTTTTGTATTATTTATTTTCAAAACCTCTCACGCCACTTTTTTGGCGCCTCCAAAGACGATTGAATGAATGTAAACTTTTTTAGCTGCGTGTGAACTTAAGGCTTTGCGGCTGAGGGACTTCAATTTGAACTAGTTAATGTTCTATTTTTAGTTCAATGACCTACTTTTACAGTTATTACTTATTTCTGTTGCTATTATTGTCTTTGTTATTTCTATTATTATTATTATTGCTGTTGTTATTTCTGTTGTTTTTATTATTATTGTTGTTATTATTATTATTATTATTATTATTATTATTATTATTATTATTATTATCATTGTTGTTATTTAATATCTTTTTAATAATGATTATTTTCAAACTTTTAAAAGTCTTCACCTCCACCAACAAGATCACGCATTAATATATTTTATTATCGATATTTCAATGATTTTCCTAATATTTAAAAAAAATTATTTTTAATAAAAACAACCTTTTAATGTCTTTCTAGTGCCCTTTTCAAACGTAACAGCATGCGTTGTCATGGAAATGTTTTATTGATTTTAACCTTGTTTCTTGCTTTGAAGATATACACTGTCCTAGGTGGAGATGCACTAAAAAAGTTAAAGAAATAACGAATTTTTATCCAAAAATGATAAATTTAGAAAAATAATATAATTGTAATAAAATAATTATTGTGAATAAATTATTGGTAAAAGTATTAAATTAAAATTAAAAATAATAAATTTAAATTAATAAATAAAATAATTTTTTTTTTAAATTTATGACTCGAGATTTTAAAATAATCGAATTTTGTAGAAGCAACATTGTAATTTTGAATCAAAAAATTATAAAATAATGTTCGCTCCATGACAGCATGTAATTTGTGTGTTTGTGTGTTTGTGTGTGTGTGTGTGTGTGTGTGTGTGTGTGTGTGTGTGTGTGTGTGTGTGTGTGTGTGTGTGTGTGTGTGTGTGTGTGTGTGTGTGTGTGTGTGTGTGTGTGTGTGTGTGTGTGTGTGTGTGTGTGTGTGTGTGTGTGTGTGTGTGTGTGTGTGTGTGTGTGTGCGTGCAATTATCAGGGATCATGCTTCTCAACGCTTCATCTTTCCATGCACCTCGTCGTCGTCGTCTTCCTCACCATCAGTTCATTTCGCAGTATGATTTGTTCTCATTTGATTCTCCAATCCCTCCTTTATATTTATTATTTCCCATTTGAGTTTTTAATTTCATTTTTTATATATTTTATTTAGCCTTTTCAATTTCATGTTTTTTTATTTTATTAAATTTTTTTTTTAATTATTTTATTTCTTTATATTCTATAAATGTATTTTTTTTTAATTGTTCATTCAAATTTCGCATCATTCTGGTTTCCATGATTTTCATTATTAACTTTTTCGTCATTTTTTTCCACTTACCTCTATCGATGTGTTAACGTATACAACAGCAACAGATAGAATAACTTCAACAAATTGAAAAATACAACAGCAGTAACATACACAACGGTAAACTATACAACATCAACAATGCATCAGTTGCTCAACACAACAGCACCAACAACACAACAACACCAACAACACAACAACACCAACAACACAACAACACCAACAACACAACAGCACCAACAACAGAACAACACCAACAACACAACAACACCAACAACACAACAACACCAACAACACAACAACACCAACAACACAACAGCACCAACAACACCAACAACACAACAACACCAACAACACAACAACATCAGAACATACAACACTGAGCAACAACTTTTCAACAACGACAACAACAGTAATATTATTTTATCAATCATCGTGTATATCATATATTTTCATTCTTATTATATATATTTTTTTTTAATTATTATTATTATTATTATTGAAATCATCATCATCAGCATCATCTAGAAGCCATAGTTAGCATCCTTGCGTCTAGGGTGCAGCAGCAGAGGATGCAAGCAGATGCAGGCGCACAATGACATCACAATGACATCATTAACCAATTTATCAACTCATTAATATTCATAATCAATTCAAGCCACAAGTAGTAAGCATTTTGTCTATTGAAAGTGTATTTTCCAAGTATGGATGAATGTTGCGAATATCTTCCATCGTCACCGTGCACTCTGCTTATATTAACCCCCGTCTATTTTTAGAATTTTTGATTATTCAACAGCTTCTAATGTTTATATATTGTGTTTCCTATATTATTAGTATCATTTCTATTAGTGTCATTCCTATTATTATTCTCATTTATATTCTTATTATTGCTATTATTATTATAATTATTGTTATAATTGTTATTATTATTGTTATTTATAATCATTATCATTATTGCTGTTGCAATTACTATTGTTATCCTTATCATTATTGTTTTGTTATCATTAGTATTATATATATATATATATATATATATATATATATATATATATATATATATATATATATATATATATATATATATATATATATATATATATATATATATATATATATATATATATATATATATATATATATATATATATATATATATATATATATATATATATATGTTTTCATTATCATCACCATTTGTACTCACTTCCTTGGGCAACATGCCACCCTCGGAACTCCTGCCTTCTCACCTTTCTGTACCTTCTTCACTAATGCATATTACCCTTTCGACCATTCATTAGCTCTGATCCTCGCTAAATTGTTAATGCATTTTTTTATTGTTATTATTATTTTATATATGTTATTATTATTATTATGATTATTATTATTATTATTATTATTATTATTATTTTTATTATTATTATTATTATTATTATTATTATTATTATTATTATTATTATTATTATTATTATTATTATTATTATTATTATTATTATTATTATTATTATTATTATTATTATTATTATTATTATTATTATTATCATTATCCTTATTGTTATTGCCTTTTTATTATCCAATATCTGCATACTCATTCTAAGTATTTTCCTCACTTCATCGTAGTGTTTGACTAATTGTTTCCGTTCTTTGAGCCACTGTCTTCAATGTTCCGATGATAAAAGGCAATATTTGAAGTTCCATCATCATCATCATCATCATCATCATCATCATCATCATCATCATCATCATCATCATCATCACCATCATCACCACCATCATCATCATCATCTTCATCATTATCATCATCATCATCATCATCATCATCATCGGTCGTCATCATCATATGCAAGAATTGTAACTCATAATATAACTTAACAAATGGTGTTAATTCTTTCACTCATTCCTACATCCATCCCTTGATCCATCCCTTCATCCATCCCTTCATCCATCCCTTCATCCATCCCTTCATCCATCCCTTCATCCATCCCTTCATCCATTCCTTCATCCATCCCTTCATCCATTCCTTCATTCATCCTTTCATCCATCCCTTCATCCATCCCTTCATCCATCCCTTCATCCATCCCTTCATCCATCCCTTCATCCATCCCTTCATCCATCCCTTCATCCATCCCTTCATCCATCCCTTCATCCATTCCTTCATTCACCCCTCATCCATCTTATCGACTTTTTTTCATTCTTTCTCTTATCCATTCAGTCACTCATCCATTCGCTGACTTACTTTCAAAATGTAACTGCGGCATTATCATCATCATCGTCATTTTTTGTCCTCTTCTTCCTCCTCATCATCATCATCATTATCATCATCATCATCATTCTCACAAACAACCAGGCTTTGAGCATTAACGACCACGTGACCAACAGACGCTGCTATTTTTCACGCCAAAGATGGAGACGTGACGGCGGAACATGATTATCTAGCGTAGAACATTTAAAAATATTATTTTGCCACTTTTTGAAACTTCTCTTTTTTTTCTTTCCAGCTTTTAATTTCATTTTCGTAATTTATTATCATTATTATTATTTTTATTATTTTTATTATTATTATTATTATTATTATTATTATTATTATTATTATTATTATTATTATTATTATTATTATTATTATCATTATTTATTTATTTATTTTCATTAATTATTATTTATATATATCGCAATCACATACGCCGCTCCCGTGTAAGGTGGCGGTCCTTGATACTTCGACGACTATTCCCCAATCGGTGTCTTTCGCTTCTCAACGCATCAGATTTCATAAAATTTCTAGCTATGTTTATATGTTCGATTTCATCATTATGTGGTCGAATCCATCATTATATATTCGATTTCATCCTTATGTGGTCGAATCTATCATTATATATTCGATTTCATCATTATATTCGATTTTATAGGCATTTTCGATCTTATCGGTATGTTTGATTGTATCGAAATAAGGGAGTATGTTGATTGTATCGAAATAAGGGAGTATGTTGATTGGAGGGACGTATTCGATTTATCGGTTAGAAATAGAAACTCAAGACAACGTTGGTGCACGTGTAGCCACAATCGAATTTCCACGTGCATCCGTGTGACTGAATCTCACTTCAATGAGGTGATGTAACAAGACAAGATGGTGTCCTTCGTCTCATTCGTTCTGATTGGTCCTTCTTGATCACTTGGAAATATTCAAATTGAATCACTTATTGAATCACTTATTGAATCATTTTTATTGTCCAATTGCAAGTTCAGAGGTTATTCCATCAAACCTTTCGTCGATCATGGAGTGGCAACTGCTTCCATCGCTTCCAGTGCAGCCTAATTTTTTTCCATTTCTCATTAAAATCAATTAATTTATTCATTTCTTCTCATTCTTATGCCAATTAATTGTCACTAAGTTAAGTTATATGCTATTTTATTTTTAAATTTGTAGTTGTGTTTATTATTTGTAATTATATTCAGAGTATAGATGAGAGTGAATAATTCGATTTCTTTTATTTTACTCAAATTAAAGAATAAAGAACCCGTCTTGATCATGACGTATTGATGATGATGATGATGATGATGATGATGATGATGATGATGATGATGATGATGATGATGATGATGATGATGATGATGATGATGATGATGATGATGATGATGATGATGATGATGATGATGATGATGATGGTAATGGTTCTGTCTCAAAACCTGCGTCGAACCTTGTGTACATGCAAAACATCGAATATTTTTTTCTAATAAAGACAATAAATGAATTTATTCACTTAACTTTATTTCAATAGTTTCATTTTATTTGATACAATCAATCCATTTGTGATAAGTTTTTTTAGTTTCTTTTCAAAAGTGCTCTAACCTAATCTGATCAAGCCTGTTGTAAAGTGCCTTTTTGCACCTTATTCAAAGGCACGCCAGAGAAACAGTTTTCCCTGCTGCGGGCTACTGGGTGACTACTGGGCCCCCGTGCCACGGCGTCCTTTCTTTATTTGAGTTGCCGTTTTTGAAATTCATATCTGAACTTACCCGCTGACGCTTTACAGCGAAACAAGCTAATCATTATACCACAGGCACAGACAAGTTGGAAAAGAAAGAAAAAACATAACCATAAGGTTACAAAAATCTAAAAGCAAAATTGACTGCAGAGTCAATTTGATGACCCTTGAAAATTCACAATTGAAAAATAGCTGACAATTTATTAAATAACTATCAAACATAAGTTGTGGAACAACCTGCCTAACAGTTTAAAATCTTCAAGTTCAACTAAATCCTTTTGTCGAATTCTAGCAACCCGCCCGTTCAATAGATCCTTACCATAACTCCCTCAGCCTAAAATTCTTCCAGTGCATTTCTCATCCATAAACAATTTCAATTCTTTATTTATTTATTTATTTTTCAATTTATTTTATTTTTTTATTTTTTTACTCTAAATATAAAAGCAATAAAAAAATTCGAGTGGCCTCAATACGCTACCAGGTTAGTGCCACTATAATAATATTCGTATTTGTATTTTATTGTATTTTTATGTATTGTATTGTATTGTATTATATTGTATTGTGTTGTATTATATTGTATTGTATTGTATTGTATTGCAATGTATTGTATTGCAATGTATTGTATTGTATTGTATTGTATTGTATTGTATTGTATTGTACTGTACTTTATTGTATAAACTACATGAATGAAATAAAATGTGCTACAAAGTACGATGGATAGAGCAGTATGGAACGGACAATGAAAAGACAAGCAATATGAAGTGATACGAAATGACGGCTAATATGCGAGGTTATGAAAGGCAAGGCCACCACAGGGCGCCATAAAGAGCTGTCACCACATCGCATAAAGTGATTACTTTCACACGTCACCTTTCATCGTCCGCAAGGCGATAATGTTCACAAGGTGATATGAGGAGGCCTTCTTTCTCAGTATGTGTTAGCATACAGTGTGGTATCATACAGAGGTCAATGTGGTACCATACAGAGGTCAGTGTGTGGTACCATACAGAGGTCAATGTGGTACCATACAGAGGTCAGTGTGTGGTACCATACAGAGATCGGTGTGGTACCATACAGAGGTCAGTGTGGTACCATACAGAGGTCAATGTGGTACCATACAGAGATCAGTGTGGTACCATACAGAGGTCAGTGTGGTTGCGTACAGAGGTCAGTGTGTGGTATCAAATGAAAACCAGCATACTGTGCATAGCCAGGAATCGAAACCTAAGAAGCACGTTTTTAAAAGCGGTCTCGCTAACCATTATTCTACAGGGGCAGACTGTATAGTGGTGTTAACTCCAAAGAGCTTGAAGGCCACTCGACTGATGGATGAGCATTGAATTGAAAACAATGAATTGATAAATCGAAGTCCGATTTTCAATCATAGGCGAGCGACATCGCAAATAATATCCTCAAAATCTCAGCACAGTCCGAGTGTGGAGAAGGAGGGGGATGCGAGAAGACCATGCAATGTGATTGGAAGATGAGATGGGGATTGAGGACGTCCAACATATAAAGCTGTTGCCGTTGCTACTGTCATTGTTGGGGTGCTCCCCTTAACTTTTTCTTATAATTTTGTTTTTATCTTGTTTGAGAATATAAAGTTAATTATGTTATTATTGTTAAGGTTATTAATGAAACACATTTTATTTGTTATTATTATTATTATTATTATTATTATTATTATTATTATTATTATTATTATTATTATTATTATTATTATTATTATTATTATTATTATTATTATTATTATTATTATTATTATTATTATTATTATTATTATTATTATTATTATTATTATTATTATTATTATTATTATTATTATTATTATTATTATTATTATTATTATTATTATTATTATTATTATTATTATTATTATTATTATTATTATTATTATTATTATTATTATTATTATTATTATTATTATTATTATTATTATTATTATTATTATTATTATTATTATTATTATTATTATTATTATTATTATTATTATTATTATTATTATTATTATTATTATTATTATTATTATTATTATTATTATTATTATTATTATTATTGTTCCTATTGAGAGGCGTTCAATTCATTAATTCCACAGGATACTCTTAACACTGCGGTTTATGGCTCATGGTACGTTATCATGTGTTTGAAGCGACGATGGACGAGGTGTTAACCGCTGTTCCCTCGTGCGTGCTGCAACATTATCGAGTCGCCTATTTTTATTGCGCTTAATATTATTATTATTTTTTTTTTTAATTTTTTTTTTTTAATTATTATTATTATTATTATTATTATTATTATTATTGTTATTATTATTATTATTATTATTATTATTATTATTATTATTATTATTATTATTATTTATTATTATTATTTTTATTATTATTATTATTATTATTATTATTATTATTATTATTATTATTATTATTATTATTATTATTATTATTATTATTATGATAATTATTATTATTATTATTATTATTATTATTATTATGATAATTATTATTATTATTATTATTATTATTATTATTATTATTATTATTATTATTATTATTATAATGATTATTATTATTATTATTATTATTATTATTATTATTATTATTATTATTATTATTATTATTATTATTATTATTATTATTATTATTATTATTATTATTATTATTATTATTATTATTATTATTATTATTATTATTATTATTATTATTATTATTATTATTATTATTATTATTATTATTATTATTATTTGTTTTTTAAATTTTTTTTTCTTATTTTTCTCCTTCTCTTTCTTCTTCTTCTTCTTCTTCTTCTTCTTTTTCTTCTTCTTCTTCTTCTTCTTCTTCTTCTTCTTCTTCTTCTTCTTCTTCTTCTTCTTCTTTTTCTTCTTCTTCTTCTTCTTCTTCTTCTTCTTCTTCTTCTTCTTCTTCTTCTTCTTCTTCTTCTTCTTCTTCTTCTTCTTCTTCTTTTTCTTCTTTTTCTTCTTTTTCTTCTTCTTCTTATTCTTCTTCTTCTTTAATTTATTTTTATTTTTATTTTTATTATTTTATTACTGTTTTATTCTCATTCTTCATTTTTTCTTATTATTATTATTATTATTTTATTTATTTATTTATTTTTATTTTATTTTTTAATTTTTATTATTTTTCGAGGCCACAAAAACGGTTCTCTCGTGTTAACGCCCTTTCGTTCTTATCACCCTCAGGGTGTTATATGGCGCCTTTTTTACACTGCACCCCCATTCGCGCTACACCGACGCACCACAACCTCTCAGCCAGTCAGCATGCTTACTGCCACCTTTCTGATGTTTGCTTGTGAATAATGGCTCCCTTGAAGCTCTTCCAGCGGAGAGTAGGATGAATAGATCCTCTTCGGAAACGAGGAAACTGTTTGCTACCAAGAAAACTTTTCATTAATTGTTTGCGTTTTGTGATTGCTGTATTTCATATATTCATCCACCGCTTCACCATCCATCCATTGCTCCACCATTCATCCATTGCTCCACCATTCATCCACCGCTTCACCATCCATCCATTGCTCCACCATTCATCCATTGCTCCACCATTCCATTCTTCTGTACCACTTTTCCATCTTTTTTTCTAAACTTCCTTCTAACCTTTTTTATTTTATTTCTTCTATCTATCCATATATTCTTCTATATACTTCTTTATCCATCCATTCATCCATCCATCAATTCCTCCATCCATCCCTACATCCATCCATCCATCCTTCCATCCATCCATCCTCTCCTCCATCCATCCCTCCATCCATCAATCCATTCCATCCTCCATCCATCCCTCCATCCATCCATTTGAAGCCTCCATCCATTCAGCACTCGAGTTCTCTTTTCTTGTTCAAGAGTGAATAAAACGCAAATAAAGGTTAATCTAAGCGTTATCAGGGCTCCTCACCTGAGTGCTCGCTAGTGGAGGTGAAAAGTGGATAGAGATTAATAATTGGTGGTTAATGAAAACGCTTATTAATGGCTTATGTTTATGTTGTACATATCGCCTCGAAGTCCCGTTACAATTTGATGAAAGAGATTATAAAAATGCTCAGAAAACCCTCAATAAAAACTAATTAAATCATATCTCAAAGATATGATTAATTAATTGGTTAATTAATTGATGATGCTATGAAGTATAAAAGGTATAAACAGCAACATGAGCAAGTACTGAAGAGGCATAAGGGTTCGAGCCTTTCAAAGCATCTGAGTTAGTGGATAATCAGCATCAGTGCCACCCTATGAATGTTCGAAAGGCTCCGAGACTAAATGAATGATTAAAACACTCCGAACTAATTGAAGGCAGTTCGCAGTGATTAGGCTTTGATAACATTCTGCAGGCTCGAAGGAGTAGCCGAATCAGCTCCACATTAACTCTCTGGTTGCTTTTTTGCCGCTGATCTGGTTCCTGTTATTATTGTTATATGTTTGTTGTTGTTGTTGTTGTTTTCCTTGTTTTTGATGTTATTTTTCTTGTTTTGATTTTTGGTCGATTTTGTTGTTATTTTTATTTTGTTGTTGTTGTTGTTGTTGTTTTCCTTGTTTTTGATGTTATTTTTCTTGTTTTTATTTTTGGTCGATTTTGTTGTTATTTTTATTTTGTTGTTGTTGCTGTTGTTATTTTTATTTTTCCTGTTGATGTTGTTATTATTTCTCCTTTTTAAGCTTCTAGTACAGACGATTGAGGGTTTGAAGCCCCCTTAGGGGCGTCATTGGAGGGGGCGGGAAAGTCGAATGAAACGTGCAATTAACAGACATTCAAAAGTCTTTGCGAAAGGCGCTGTACACGTAAGGGCATAACGAAAACATAAATGAAGAGAAAAACACACAAAAACATAAATAAAAATACACTACCACATCAACAACCACGCAACCGCATAACTAAAGTGGCCTCGAAACTCTACGGGGTTATTGCCACTATAATAATGCTCGTGTTTGTATTGTATTGTATTGTACACAACCATACAAGCGCATAAACAAAACATACAACAACATAAACAAAACATACAACCACATGTGACAACCTGCAAGCAATGACTCACTCATCCACCACCACTATGATCTCCACCATTCTTCCTCTATCATTGTTCGTATTCGGCAACAGTTGTAACAACATGCCTCCTTTATTTGTCCCGCCAACCTCACACTCCGCCACCGCTGTCGTTCGCGCCACCTATCGATGATTTTTGTTTTTAACTTTTTGATTTAATTTGTGATAATTTGTGAATTTATCTTATTTTTAGAATTTATTTATTTTGGATAATTTTTTTTTGTTTTTTATTTCATTTTTTTTTATTTTCAACCTTTTGGGCGGTTATTTCGATCGATCATACTACGTTTTATTTCACACTTATTAGAATATCTTTTTTTCGTACGAGTAAACTTGAAATCAATGATAAGTCGACAGTATCAAGCGTCATATTGTTTTCCATGCCTGATATTCTTCTAATCAATAATTATAACGAACCTTTGAAATTCGCAATAACATCTTTTCAAACATTCTTTTTAGCAGACATTATTAAGCGTTTATCATTAATACAATACAATACAATACAATACAATACAATACGCTACGCTACAATACAATACAATGCAATACAATACAAAACAATACAATACAACACAATACAATACAATACAATACAATACAATACAATACAATACAATACAATACAATACAAACCAATTCAATACAATTCAAAAAAATACAATATATATATATATATATATATATATATATATATATATATATATATATATATATATATATATATATATATATATGGTGAGTGTGATTTGAGACATCAATGTTTTAATTGAGATACAACTTTGACTTCTTTAAAAGGTGGAAAAATTTGTGAAAAAACAAAAAAAAGAAACATTAAAACAAATAAAAAAACACAGTGGTAAGAAAATGGGAAAAAAATTCGTGGAGAGAGACCATCAACGTGCCATTAACAAATTAGCGAAAACATAATTTAAAAAGGAAAGAAGAAATAAGGGAAGAGAGATAAGATAGTGAATTAACGAGGGACAAAGCTCCTTTCAAAGCGGTCCTCGTTATCTCTTCCTTCAAAGCCTTTTACGATCGGCGAGGCGAACCACTGAGTTGAAAAACATCCTTGTCGGTACCTGCAGTGGCAGTTGCCGTGGTAACTGCTTTTGTAGTTTCACTTTTGGCTATTTTTGTTTTGGTTGTTTTTTTTTTGTTTTTGATTCTTTGTTTTTGTTATTTTTTGTTTTTTATTCTTTTTTTGTTGTTTTTGTTATTTTTTGTTTTTTATTCTTTTTTGTTGTTTTTGTTATTTTAGTTGCGTTAGTACGCATTTACTTGGATATGTATGCACACACGCACACACACACACACACACACACACACACACACACACACACACACACACACACACACACACACACACACACACACACACACACACACACACACACACACACACACACACACCCACACACACACACAAAAACACACACACACACAAACACACACAAACACACACACGCACATGCAAACGTCCATGCAGCAATCCATCTTTATTTGATTGGTTTATAAGCCACAGACAACGGCATCAGACGAACAAGTGGTGTGGATTGTTAAACTGTTGATGCTTTTATTGTGTGTGTTGTGTGTGTGTGTGTGTGTGTGTGTGTGTGTGTGTGTGTGTGTGTGTGTGTGTGTGTGTGTGTGTGTGTATGTGTGTGTGTGTGTGTGTGTGTGTGTGTGTGTGTGTGTGTGTGTGTGTGTGTGTGTGTGTGTGTGTGTGTGTGTGTGTGTGTGTGTGTGTGTGTGTGTGTGTGTGTATGTGTGTGTGTGTGTGTGTGTGTGTGTGTGTGTGTGTGTGTGTGTGTGTGTGTGTGTGTGTGTGTGTGTGTGTGAATGGATAAAGATGGATGTGTAATTTAATGAATGAATGGATAGATGCATGAATAGATAATGGAGAGATTGAGGCGCAGAAAAATGCATGAATAGCGTGAGATACTGATTAATACATTAATCTTTGGAAGAGGTAATCTAAGAATTATTGTTTAAGTGGATGAATGGAGGCATGGTTGCATAGATTAATAAATGGATGCATGAATTCATTGATGGATGGATGAATGCATGGAGGCACGGAGGCTTGGATAAATGTTCGGATGCAAGGAGGCATGGATGAATGTACGGATACATTGGTGCATGGATGCATGGAGGCATGGATGAATGTACGGATACATTAATGCATGGATGCATGGATGCATGGATGCATGGATGCATGGATGCATGGATGCATGGATGCATGGATGCATGGATGAATGGAAGAGAGGGTGCAGGCAAGATAAAGCTACTTGGAAGATTGCAAGAACGTGTGCATGGATAAATAACACAGTAAGGAGTAAAACACCCACTATAGGGCATGAAAACCTCCGTAAGCCACCTGCTGAATGCAAGTGTCATTATGTGGCTGAAGGCTGTTAACTCATTCCGCTTAATAATATCAACATTGAACTATCATCCCTTCTAAATTTTCTTCCCAAGCTTTTATTGTTATCATTAAACGCTGCGCTTGTTTACTTTCGGATTAATTGATTACTTTGGAAGCTTATATCCACTTGTGGTCATATTTATTATCCTTTTATAACCATTGAAAGTGAAATGGCTCCTTAAAGGGGTGTAAACGTCAAAGGGTGTTGTTGTTATACCACAACGGGCCTTCATAGCCATAATGATGACAGCAATGGAGAAAGCAGGAAAGAAGTTGCAATCACTCTTAAATAGCCCTTCTCTTATCACTCATCCAGCAACAACCACTCCACTTCCTCTTATCACTCATTCACCAACAACCTCTTCACCTCCTCTTATCACTCATCCACCAACAACCCCTCCACTTCCTCTTATCACTCGTCCACCAACAACCACTCCATTCTCTTATCACTCATCCATCTTCAACCACTCCATCCTCTTATCACTCATCCATCTTCAACCAATCCACCAATTTTTTACCCTCACTTTTATTCACTTCAATTCTTTTCTTCACTCTTTTCTATCACTCCCTTGTGTATCACATAATGGAATCCTTGACCAATCTGTCCTTATCACAATGCAAAATGTCAACAGCAGAAGACTTCAAATCCACACTCGCCATCAACTCTTATCAGCACCAAAAACTTTCTATTCTATCAACAGTTACTCATACTAATAGCAAAGCAACAAAAACAACAACAAAACCAACAAAAATAACCAACAAAAATAACCAACAAAAATAACCAACAAAAATAACAAACAAAAAAAGATAACAACAAGAACAAAACAACAAAGATAACAACAACAAAAACAAAACAACAAAGAAAACAACAACAACAACCACAACCTTCCTTTTCACGCCACAGTAACAATAAGATGGCCAGCATAGAGTCAACGACAACAGCGTCACTGATCAATGGGACAGCCCCGCCCAGCTGTGACAACGTCATCATGACGTATTTATGACCATTAGTGAAACGAGTCATTTGTAACTGTCGCTTGTGGTCGTTTAAAATAAAGCATGCTTTATGACGCATGCGCCATACACATGTGTTCGCGCACGTACTCGTATTCACACGCACAGGGAAACACACGTGCAAACACACACACAAACACATACGTGATGGGAAGCAGTGGATGGGATATTGAGTTACAAGCGGAGTGTCTTTGAAGGGCCATGATGTATAATGTGTGCTGCTTGTCCTGGTTGTAGTGGTGCTGCTAGTCCTGGTTGTGGTGGTGGTTGTTGTCGTGGTTGTTGTGGTAGTTGCTGTGGCGGTCGTTGTTGTCCTGGTAGTTGTGGTGGTTGCTGTGGTGGTTGTTGTTGTCCTGGTTGTTGTGGTGGTTTTTGTAAAGGTTTTGTTTGTTGTGGTGATTGGAGTAGTTGTTGTTGATGTTATGATAGTAGTGAAGGTTGTGGTGGTGTGATGGTTGTGTTTGTTTTGTAAAATATAATGGTTTCAGAGGTTATGGGCGTTGTGAAGAGTGTGGTTGAGTAGTTTTTGTGATAACTCTGGACGGTTGTTTCAGTGGTTTGCAACATTTCTGAAAGCTTCAAAACAGAATGATTCGTATGTTGATTGTCTCTAGTTGATTTCTCCAACTTTATGCTTGTTCCTATGGCTGGAAGAACAGGCGTGTGAAACGTCAAAGTATAATGTCTTAGAGGCGTGTAAGGAGCCATCTCGGAAGGCATAAAAACTCGAGACATATCTCGGAAGTTTTTTAATGGCTTTTAATTTAACTTTTAAGAGGTCATAAAACATCCCCCTTACAACTCACCTCCACCACTGCTTGCTACATTGAAGAGCACTAAAGCAGAGATGCCATGAACCTTATCAAGCCATTTCTCTTTGATGGTTTGAACATGTTTGACGTCTTGTAGGTTTATGTTGAATTTTGTCTTTGTTTTTTTCGTTGTTTTATGCAAGATAGGGTGTTTTGAAACCAAAATACAAAAAATAAAAAATAAAAATTGGTGGAATATTTATATAGGAAGAATAAGTATATAAGAAATATAATTATATAAGAAATATAAGTATATAAGAAATATAATTATATAAGCAATAGAAAATCTAAGTCCAGAGGCTCCTCGCTCAAGTTCTGACCAGTAATATATAATTAAATTAAAAATAATTATTTAAAAAAATCAAGAATTAATGTTCTTTCAATAAATTATATTCTATTCCCAGCTGTTGAAATCTTAACTTCATCTTTCGCCAACTTTTAGTTAACTTTTTATTTCAAAATTCATTATTTTTTAAAATTATTATTTTTAAAACCAAATAAATATTAAAATTTATTTTTTCATGAAATTGAATTCTGTAATTTCTATAAAAAAATTGGGGTTTTTCCGACTTTTATATTTTTCTATAATTAACATTAAAAACCTTATCTTTCAATAAACCTTTTTCTATTTGTGAATCCATCTTTTTATTCTCAAACTTTCAAATTCTCGTTAGTTATTTCAAGAATCATTCCAGTTTTTGACATTTTTAACAATTTTTTTCAATCAGCTCGTATTAAAGCTCGTATCGAATATGAGGAAGCCATCGAGACTGGCGTGAGAAAGCCCGTAAAAGATACCTTATCATTTTAATATTTTTTAATCATTTTTTTTTGCACTTTTACTCTCAATTGATAATGGTTTAATATTCAATTCTTTCTTTTATATATACTTCATCTTCATGAGCCTGTGGAATATTGGTTGGTTGCTCCGCTGTAATTCGTGAACGGGCAACTCAAGTAAAGAACAGACGCCGTGCTAGAGGGCTTTGTTACATAGTGGTCCACACCGGGTGAAACCTTTTCCATGGGAGCGCCTTTGGACATAGTACTAAAGGGCGATATACAAATGCTTTGATTAGATTAGATTAGATTAGATTGAGTTATATAAGCTTAGATTAGATTAGATTAGATTAGATTAGATAAGATTAGATTAGATTAGATTAGATTAGATTAGATTAGATTAGATTAGATTAGATTAGATTAGATTAGATTAGATTAGATTAGATTAGATTAGATTAGATTAGATTAGATTAGATTAGATTAGATTAGATTAGATTAGATTAGATTAGATTAGATTAGATTAGATTAGATTAGATTAGATTAGATTAGATTAGATTAGATTAGATTAGATTAGATTAGATTAGATTAGATTAGATTAGATTAGATTAGATTAGATTAGATTAGATTAGATTAGATTAGATTAGATTAGATTGATTTAGATAAGATAAGATTAGATTAGATTAGATTAGATTGATTTAGATAAGCTTAGATTTATTTTCATGTTATCCAATTTATTTTTCAATGCTATTCCATTCAATAACTCGAAAGTATACAATACATACAATACAATACAATACAATACAGTACAATACAATACAATACAATACAATACAATACAATACAATACAATACAATACAATACAGTACAATATAATACAATACAATACAATACAATACAATACAATACAATACAATACAATACAATACAATACAATACAATACAATACAATACAATACAATACAATACAATACAATACAATACAATACAATACAGTAAAATACAATACAATACAATACAATACAATACAATACAATACAATACAATACAATACAATAAAATACAATACAAACACGAATATTATTATAGTGGCATTAACCCCGTAGAGTTTCGAGTATATTTTATTAAAACTTCAATTTTTAACTTTTTGGAAGTAATTTTCATAAAATTTAATTTTACCATGGCTTTTAGGGTTAGGTTTCAGAAATGAAATATCCTTATTTTTAAATGAAAAGTAAAATCCATTGAATTATCATCAATAATGTTCAAATCCCATCCAATCAAGACATTTTAGCGCGTCTTTTAGCACTATGTTCAAAGGCGCTCCAATGAATACGGTTTTACTCAATGTGGGCTACCAGAGGACTGGACACTCTAGGACGGCATTCGTACTTTAACTGAGTTGCCGCTTTTACAACTCAAGTTTGGGTTCACCCGATCACACTTTACATAGGTACAAAGCTACTATCATGTTCCAAGCGCAGAGGTGTTACACAAAAAACCATGAGGTTACATATAGTCAGAGTGAAAAACAAAAAATATGACGAACCATGGGTTAGATAACATTAATATCGCTTTCAAGTTGATTTTTTAAATATGAGTGCGAAAAATATTTAGTAAAGATAACTCCTTTACCTCAAAGTTGATATTTTAAAAGCAATTACCAATTTTGAACTTAAAACAACTCATGATTTGAGTTCAAAATGCTGAGAAACCATTGAAACTTCTCAGCAATGATTGAAAAGACACATTTCAACCCTTACCCCATCAATCATACACGCCCACCCATGCATCAACAACATCACCCATGCACCCATCCATGCAACCACCCATCACCCATGCATCCACCCATCACCCATGCAACTACCCATCACCCATGCATCTACCCATCACTCATGCATCTACCCATCACTCATGCATCCACCCATCACCCATGCAACTACCCATCACCCATGCATCCACCCATCACCCATGCAACTACCCATCACCCATGCATCCACCCATCACCCATGCAACTACCCATCACCCATGCAACTACCCATCACCCATGCATCCACCCATCACCCATGCATCCACCCACACACCTACCCATCACCCATGCAACTACCCATCACTCATGCATCCACCCACACACCTACCCATCACCCATGCACCCGCCTATTACCAATGCGACCACCCTTCAAAGATATACTCAACATCTACCAACCGCCACCAACCAACTAACCATCAGTTCTTCCAGCTTGTCTCAACATTCATCAACACCGGCCTGAAATTCAAGAAATAACTCGCTGCAAGTATAAACAAAATAATCGTGAAACTTAAAAACCCAACCGAATTTAACCAAAAAACCTTTAAACGACCTCATCTAGCCAACCACAACCAACCTACTCACCAACCGACCCACCAACCGACCCACCAACCGACCCACCAACCGACCCACCAACCGACCCACCAACCGACCACACTCAACCGACCCACCAACCGACCACCCTCAACCGATCACACTCAACCGACCACATTCAACCGACCACACTCAACCGACCACACTCAACCGACCACACTTAACCGATCACCCTCAACCGACCACACTCAACCGACCACACTCAACCGACCACACTCAACCGACCCACCAACCGACCACACTCAACCGACCACACTCAACCGACCACAACTGATGGACCCACCAAGTACGACCAATCAACAAATCACAATCAATCAACAAACCGCAATCAATCAACCACCCACTTCCAACGCTTCATTCGCTTCTTCCTGCCAATCCATCATCCTCCTCTCCAAAACATCCACACAAGTCTCATTCAATCAAACCTTTTCCAACAATAAATTACCTTTTATCACATTCACCGTCCATCACATCCACCGTCCATCCCACCAACCATCCATTCCATCAACTGTCTATCCCACCAACAATCCATCCCATCAACCATCCATCCCATCAACCATCCATCCCATAAACCATCCATCCCATCAACCATCCATCCCATCAACCATTAATCCCATCAACCATTAATCCCATCAACCATCCATCCCATCAACCATCCATCCCATCAACCATTCATCCCACCAACCATCCATTCCATCAACCATCCATCCCATCAACCATCCATCCCATCAACCATCTATCCCATCAACCATCCATCCCATCAACCATTCATCCCACCAACCATCTATCCCATCAACCATCCATCCCATCAACCATTCATCCCACCAACCATCCATTCCATCAACCATTCATCCCACCAACCATCCATTCCATCCACCAGCCAACCAATCATTCAATCAACGTCACTACACGTTTGCAGAATTGATGTGATGTTTCACACACAGCCATTCAATTGGCCAAATATTTAAAAAGTTAGAAGTTAACTTTTTAATTTTTTAATCTTATTTTTGAGTGTTTTTTACGAAATTAATTTTGCACTTGTTAATAAAAATTTCAAAAATTCAATTTCGAAG
>OX387253.1:7993210-7998210 GCA_947562095.1 Branchellion lobata
AGAATATATAAACACCGAAGGCTCTCCTCCCTCATCTTCTGCGTCTAATTAATAATCCTCTGATCGTTTCAGCTCTTCACCAGCCTTTGCGTTACCGTTGCAGTCAGCGACTTGCGAATTCAATTCCAATGTATAAGTTTATACTTCCAATAATTAACTTCATGACTCAAATGTCGAAGCAATAAATTTAAGGTTATTGACGTTCACGAGCATACTCTTTATAAAGATAATCCTTATAAAGATAATCCTTATAAAGATAATCCTTATAAAGATAATCCTTATAAAGATAATCCTTATAAAGATAATCCTTATAAAGATAATCCTTATAAAGATAATCCTTATAAAGATAATCCTTATAAAGATAATCTTTATAAAGATAATCCTTATAAAGATAATCCTTATAAAGATAATCTTTATAAAGATACTACTCATAACTACACTCTTGAGTAAATATGGACCAGTTACAAACATTCTCATGAGTAAGAGACGCTTGCACAGTCAGTCGAGCAGTTTTCACTGGAGTTTCTCGTCACCTGCTTTGTTCTCTAGGGCTGGGAAATAATTTTGTTTGAAGTTAAAAGGTTCGATTGGAGGGGCCTAACAAACAAATTGAAACGAGTCAGTTGATCACTGGTGATTGAGCTGACTAACTATTCATTCAATTGACCCGACCCTGCTTCTCAAAGTCAACTAGCGGTGGATTGGAGCTTCGAAGAGGTGAGTTGTTGCAACCAATGCATGCTAGGGTGGTACTTCATGACAATTGTCTGCATTCATCATCCATTCATACATCCATTCTTCATCCATTCATATATCCTTCCTTATCCATTCATACATCCATTCTTCATCCACTCATATATTCTTCTTTATCCATTCATCCATCCATTCCTTATCCACTCATATATCCGTTCATATAATAAAATAAATTTAAAAGCGCCAAGGCAGCAACCGAGGCGCTCCCGTTCAGTCATTGAGACAATCGGGTATTGAAGATTATAAGCCGCTTTGGATGTGTTTATGTTTATTTAGGTGATGAATATGTTTCGAGATCCTTGTGTCATCTATCTATTCGTTAGAAATCATTTTGTTTGAATAACATAAATACTAATAATAATACTACTACTACTAATAATAATAATAGTAAGAATAATGATTATTATCATTATTTTTATTTTTATTATTAATATGAATATATTAGTCTTTTTATTTAAAAAATAAATAAATAAAGAAAAATGAAATAATAAAATTAATTTTTTTTAAATAATTAAAATATGATATTTAAAATAATTAATCATAATAATAATACTACTAATAATAATAATAATAATACTAATAATAATAATAATAATAATAATAATAATAATAATAATAATAATAATAATAATAATAATAATAATAATAATAATAATAAAAATAAAAATAATAATACTAATAATAATAATAATAATAATAATAATAATAATAATAATAATAATAATAATAATAATAATAATAATAATAATAATAATAATAATAATAATAATAATAATAATAATAATAAAAATAATAATAAATAATAATAATAAATAATAATAAATAATAATAATAATAATAAAAATAAAAATAAATAAATTAAAAAAAAAAAAATAATAATAATAATATTATTATTATTAATCTAAATAATAATAATAAAATTTGGGTAGCCTTGAAACTCTACAATCCACTAAGATAATTAGTTTTTTTATTGTATTGTATCTATAAAGATCATTAATAAGAAATATCAATGAATAAAGAAGCATAAATGGATTGATTAAGTGATAAATGAATTGATTAAGTGATAAATAAATAAATTAAGTGATAAATGAATAAATTAAGTGATAAATGAATTAATTAAGTGATAAATAAATTGGTTGAGTGATAAGTGAATTGATTAAGTGATAAATGAATTGAATAATGACTTTGAAATCTTTTATACATACGAATAAATAAGGGAGCACAAAGGATCTCCCTTGCGAGGGTCCACCGACCATGGTGTTGGAAACCTCATCGCATCATGATGGAGCTTTTAAATGTTAATTTCTTCTGCAAGGTTGAAGAAAGGCTTTGGTACATCGCCCTGGAAAACTTGAGTAAAAATGAAGATGAACAAGCGGAAGAAGATGACGAAGGAGCTTCAAAAGCCATTAAATGAACACTATGCGGAAGATTTGGAGGCAGAGGCGTTGTTATTGTCCTTGGAATGTCTCCTCAATAAATAAATAAATGATAGATTTATTGTAATTTGAAAAAAACCTCAAAGAAGCGCTTGAAACAATTGATGGAGTTAAAATAAAAAGTATAAAAATTTGAAATTAAATTGAAATAAAATTAAAAGGCAGAACCAAACTGTTGCAAGAGTAATTAATGGTCTATGACAAATTTTAATAGAACTTTCGCCAAAACTTTGCTTTGTCAAAATATGCTTCGAGCCGTCAGAAACTCGCCAACCCCTTCGCTTTCGTCGGTTCTGTTGTTTGTTGTTTGTATCGTTGTTTGTATTGTTGTTTCTATTGTTGTTAGTATTGTTGTTTGTATTGTTGTTTCTATTGTTGTTAGTATTGTTGTTTGTATTGTTGTTTGTATTGTTGTTTGTATTGTTGTTTGTATTGTTGTTTGTATTGTTGTTTGTATTGTTGTTTGTATTGTTGTTTGTATTGTTGTTTGTATTGTTGTTTGTATTGTTGTTTGTATTGTTGTTTGTATTGTTGTTTGTATTGTTGTTTGTATTGTTGTTTGTATTGTTTTTTGTATTGTTTTTTGTATTGTTGTTTGTATTGTTGTTTGTATTGTTGTTTGTATTGTTGTTTCTATTGTTGTTAGTATTGTTGTTTGTATTGTTGTTTGTATTGTTGTTTGTATTGTTATTTGTATTGTTGTTTGTATTGTTGTTTGTATTGTTGTTTGTATTGTTGTTTGTATTGTTGTTTGTATTGTTGTTTGTATTGTTGTTTGTATTGTTGTTTGTATTGTTGTTTGTATTGTTGTTTGTATTGTTGTTTGTATTGTTGTTTGTATTGTTGTTTGTATTGTTGTTTGTATTGTTGTTTGTATTGTTGTTTGTATTGTTGTTTGTATTGTTGTTTGTATTGTTGTTTGTATTGTTGTTTGTATTGTTGTTTGTATTGTTGTTTGTATTGTTTTTTGTATTGTTGTTTGTATTGTTGTTTGTATTGTTGTTTGTATTGTTGTTTGTATTGTTGTTTGTATTGTTGTTTGTATTGTTGTTTGTATTGTTGTTTGTATTGTTGTTTGTATTGTTTTTTGTATTGTTTTTTGTATTGTTGTTTGTATTGTTGTTTGTATTGTTGTTTGTATTGTTGTTTGTATTGTTGTTTGTATTGTTGTTTGTATTGTTGTTTGTATTGTTGTTTGTATTGTTGTTTGTATTGTTGTTTGTATTGTTGTTTGTACTATTTTTGTATTGTTGTTTGTATTGTTGTTTGTATTGTTGTTTGTATTGTTGTTTGTATTGTTGTTTGTATTGTTGTTTGTATTGTTGTTTGTATTGTTGTTTGTATTGTTGTTTGTATTGTTGTTTGTATTGTTGTTTGTATTGTTGTTTGTATTGTTTTTTGTATTGTTTTTTGTATTGTTGTTTGTATTGTTGTTTGTATTGTTGTTTGTATTGTTGTTTGTATTGTTGTTTGTATTGTTGTTTGTATCGTTGTTTGTATTGTTGTTTGTATTGTTGTTTGTACATTTTTTTGTATTGTTGCTTGTACTATTTTTTTTACTTTCGTTTTACTGTTTTTTATACCGTTGCCTGTACTGTTATTTCCACTGTGGTTTGCACTGATTCTGTACAATACTTTTCCGTCTCATCCCCGTATTTCTCCCGTCCTTCTCCTTTTCTTTCTTTTTTTTTTTCTTTCTATTTTTCCCTCTTTTCTTCTTCTTTTGTTCCATCTTTCATTTCGACATATCTTGTCACTTTTTATTCAAGTTTCTTCTTTTCTTCCCCTCCCTCATTCAATTCCACAATAGCTCCTACTCAAGCATGTCCCGTGAAACGCTGAAAACGTTAAAAAAACACGACAAAAGTTCGGAAAAAATATTTTAAAAGATGAAATTTAAATTTTCAACGTCACAAAAGTTAAAGAGAAAATTGAGAAGATGAGAGAAATATATGTGAGAATGAAAGAAGAGGAAAGATTAGGTGACCACTTGTATGGGAGGAGCATAAAGAAGTACTTTGGATTGAAAGTCAATGAGGAGAAAAAAACGACAAACGCTGGCTTGTTTGAGTGGGAAACGAAGGAGGAGTGTATTGTCTTGGCGGGAAAACTACATCGTTTTCGTGTTTCATCATCGTCATCATCATCATCATCGTCATCATCATCATCATCATCATCATCATCATCATCATCATCATCATCATCATCATCATCATCATCATCATCATCATCATCATCATCATCATCACCACTAGTTTTTATTTTTCTTTTTTTTCTTTCTTTTTTTTCTTCTTCTTCATCCGCTTTCCACATCAATCATGCATATTATTATCTTTTAAATTTCCAACAAACCTGCCTCCCTCAAAGTGTTCAACTTTTGGCGTTATTATTTTTATTCTGTTGTTTTTATTTACAATTACTATTTTGTTGTTATTATTTACAATTACTATTTTTGTTATTATTTACAATTTTTATTACTGTGTTTATCATTCAAACAAATTATTATTGTGTTTATTGTTTACAATTTTCATTATTTTTTTATTATTAAGAATTTTTCTTAATTTTTTTATTATTTGAAATTTTGTTTATTTTTTTATTATTTTAAACTGTTGTTTATGTTGTTATTATTTCAAATTGTTGTTTATGTTGTTATCATTTGTAATTGTTGTTATTTATTTTCAAGTTCATTCATTTTGTTTATGATAACGATTATTGGTGCCGTTTCCCGTTTCTTAAGAATGACTTTCGAGATAATAATAAAAATAAAAAGAGTATAACAAAAGATGAATGATATTGTTATTTATTATA
>OX387253.1:8000710-8005710 GCA_947562095.1 Branchellion lobata
TGATGATGATGAGGATGATGGTGATGATGATGATGATGATGAGGATGATGATGATGGTGACGATTATGCACATGAAGATGAACATGAAGTAGGAAGACGGCGAGAGCAGACAATAACTTGGTAGAAAAAGTGATGGAAATGAAGGATGAAGAGGGCGAGGAGGAGGGTGATGTGGTTTTGATGATACGATGGACGTGTGATCAATTAAGAGGATGTCTCACATAAGAGGCACTGTGATCTGCTACTGAGGGTGGTGGGGAAGAAGAAGGAAAAGAGGAGGAAGAAAAAGAAGGAAGAAGAATAGAAGGAAAAGGAGCAAGAAAGAGGATGAAAAGAGGGAGGAGGAGGAAGACCGGAGGAGGAAGGAAGATAAGAAAAGAAGGTGGATAAGAGGAAAAAGGAGGAGGAAAAAAAGAAGAGAAATGTTGAAATGACAAAATCATTTTTGTAGCGAAATATTTTTGTTTATAAACATTTGTTTCGGTTAGAAGGCACGAAAAGTCATCGAAACAATTAGTAAATCGCCATTTGGTGAGATCAATGTTGGAAGAAACCTTGAAAAAAAAAAGAAAAAAATAACAACTTTGCGCATTAAAAACTAATAGCGAATAAAAGGAACGAATGAGACGATAGAATTACCATAAAGAAAAAAAACAAAAAAAAACAAACACAAAAAATAAACAAAAAATAAATAAAATAAAAACAAGACATCAACAAAAACATCAACCAAACCGACACCACTCCACAACATTCCTTCTTTCTGGCTTCTATTACGACAGTCTATCTATGGTATTGGTGGGAGGGAGATTACACAGGGGTGATGCCTTTATGGGAAATCAAAGATAGTACGCAAGATGGGTTGAAGAGAGTGTGAAGAGAGAAAATGGGTTGATGCGGATGAATTTGAGATGAAAAGAGAGGAAGAGAGAGGGGGGAGATTGAGTGGGGAAAAAGAAACTAGGAATTGTGGGTGGGTTTGATTGGAGTGGTGTGGTGGGGTTGTGTGGAGGAGGTGTGGTGGGGTTGTGTAGAGTAGGTGTGGTGGGGTTGTGTAGAGGAGGTGTGGTGGGGTTGTGTGGAAGAGGTGTGGTGGGGTTGTGTAGAGGAGGTGTGGTGGGGTTGTGTGGAGGAGGTGTGGTAGGGTTGTGTGGAGGAGGTGTGGTGGGGTTGTGTGGAGGAGGTGTGGTGGGGTTGTGAGAAGGTATATTTAAAAAGTTGAAGGTAGAGAAGAACCGGGGCTCTAGAGTTAGAGAAGGATGAAAGAGTTGGTGAGTTGGAGGTAGTTGGAAGAGTAGTTGGGATGGGGGTTGGAAGGGTGGTTGGGAGGTTGGTTGAGAGTTTGGTTGGGAGGGTGGTTGAGAAGGTAGTTGGAAGGGTAGTTAGGAGGGTGATTGGGAGAGTGGTTGGGAGGGTGGTTGAGAAGTTCGTTGGGAGGGTGGTTGGGAGGGTGGTTGGGAGGGTGGTTGGGAGGGTGGTTGGGAGGGTGGTTGGGAGGGTGGTTGGGAGGGTGGTTGGGAGGGTGGTTGGGAGGGTGGTTGGGAGGGTGGTTGGGAGGGTGGTTGGGAGGGTGGTTGGGAGGGTGGTTGGGAGGGTGGTTGGGAGGGTGGTTGGGAAGGTGGTTGGGAGAGTGGTTGGGAGGGTGGTTGAGAAGGTCGTTGAGAGGGTGGTTGGGAGAGTAGTTGGGAAGGTGGATTGGAAAGTGGTTGAAATAATAAAAAACTGAAAAACTGTGTTGGAAAGGGTGGTGAAAGAATGGTGGTGTAGGAATGAAACAGAAAATGGGGGATGGAGGGAGGAAGGAAGATACAAGTTGTGCCTGCACGCGTGGAGACTTTGCGGAGTTGTGTCAGTGGGACGAGGCAGCCTGTAACGGGATCCTCTGGGAACATCCCTCCTCTTCACCACCTTCTCCCTTCTCACTTCTCTCCTTCTCCTTCGTCATCTCTTTTCGTCTTTTTTTTATACATTTTTTTTTGTTTTTCATCCTTCGGTTTTTTTTCCTTCTTTAAACTTAATTTTCAATTTTTAATTTTTAATTTTTGATTTTTTTTTGTTTTCAATTAATTTTTTCAATTCTTTTTGTTTCCTTATTCTTCCGACTTCTCTGCTTCTTATTCGCCTTTCTCACAATTTTTTTTGCATTTCAAAATTATAATAATTAATAATTACAAATCATAATTTTTCAAAACTATAAACTGTTCTCATTCTTCCAATTTTGTTCTGTGGATTCAATTATTTTGAGATCACTTCCAACACCCGCATTGCCTCCTGCCTCCTTCGTCTCCTTGTTCACCTTTTTCTGCAAAGGAAAATTTTTTTTTCGTTTTTTCATTATTTTTCTTCAGTTTTTATTTTTCATTTAATTTGTTTTTCTCATCATAACTCATCACTATTTTTTACATACATATTTTTTGTTTTTATTATCTTATTTTGTTGTTTTCACATCTACTTCTCTTTTTATCACTTTTTTTTATTTTTTTCCTTATCATCCTTCCACAAAGGCACCATTATTTCGTTTCCATTTTGTTTTCTTACTTCATTATCACTTCGTTTTTATTCAACTTTCTACTCCACTGCCTGCTAATGTTTTCTGTTCATTTTTGTTCCCCCTGACATTTCATTCAGTTTCCAATATACTTTTTTTCTTTTTTTTTTATTCTTTTTTTTATTCTTTTTTTTCTCAATTCAAAACTCACATTTTTTTACATTTTCATTTTCTTCTTTTTTTTTTTAGTATCTTTTTCATCTTTATCTTTTCTTTTTTATTTTTCTCAACTTTTTTGTTTCTCTTCCTCTTCCTTCTTACTCATCAGCTTGTCTTTTATGAGCCTTCTAATCGTTATCAGATTCTCTATCTCCATCTTCTCATCAAAACCATCCTTTTCATCCTCACCACTTCTACCATAACAAGCATGAATGTTCTAATAATCACCATCATCATCATCGTTATCATCATCATCATCATCATCATCATCACCATCATCATCATCATCATCATCATCATCATCATCATCATCATCATCATCATCATTATCATCATCATCATCATCATCATCATCATCATCATCATCATCATCATCATCATCATCATCATCATCATCATCATCATCATCATCATCATCATCATCATCATCATTATCATCATCATCATCATCATCATCATCATCATCATCATCATCATCATCATCATCATCATCATCATCATCATCATCATCATCATCATCATCATCATCATCATCATCATCATCTTCTTTTTTTTTCATTAAAAAGCGTGAGTTTTTTCACAATGACATCTCATCAAACCATGGTCCCGCCTAGCTGTTCTCTCATTGGTTCATTCAAACTAACTTTCACCAATCACAACGTAGCTTCTATTCTAATTCAGGCTTTCTCTTTTCATTGAGAGATGGGCTATTAGGTTGAAAAACATAATAAAAAAACGATATTTTTTCATGAAAATAAATAACAAATAAATATGATTATATATTTTTTATGAACAAATTGATAATATATTTTAGTTTATAGAAATAAACAACAAAAACAATTTTAAAAAAATATTTCCTAAAATAAACCGCATTAGATCTTTCAATGAGCTTTTTGAAATTCTCAAACATTCTGAAGTTTTATATGATTTTTACACTAAATTCGATGGGATTGTATGGAGCAGATTTATCTTTTGAAGCGCCAGACCAAAATCTGCACTCATTTCCAAACTTTCATGGGAGAGGAGTGGAGGAAGAAGGTCCATGAGAAGGAAAACAATTGAAACATGAGGTTTAAAATGAATAATTGGAGTAGGATGGAAAAAATGATGGAGAAGGATGGAGGAGGATGGAGGAGGATGGAGGAGGACGGAGGAGGATGGAGGAGGACGGAGGAGGATGTAAGATGATGGAGGAGGATGGAGGAAGATGCAGGACGATGCAGGAAGATGGAGGAGGACGGAGGAGGATGGAGGAGGATGAAAAAGGACGGAGGAAAATGGAGGAGGATGGAGGAGGATGGAGGAAGATGCAGGACGATGCAGGAAGATGGAGGAGGACGGAGGAGGATGGAGGAGGATGAAAAAGGACGGAGGAAAATGGAGGAGGATGGAGGAGGATGGAAGAGGATGGAGGAAGATGGAGGAAGATGAAGGAGGATGGAGAAGGATGAAGGAAGATGGAGGAGGATGGAGGAGGATGGAGGAGGATGGAGGATGATGGAGGAGGATGGAGGAGGATGGAGGAGAATGGAGGAGGATGGAGGAAGATGCAGGACGATGCAGGAAGATGGAGGAGGACGGAGGAGGATGGAGGAGGATGAAAAAGGACGGAGGAAAATGGAGGAGGATGGAGGAGGATGGAAGAGGATGGAGGAAGATGGAGGAAGATGAAGGAGGATGGAGAAGGATGAAGGAAGATGGAGGAGGATGGAGGAGGATGGAGGAGGATGGAGGATGATGGAGGAGGATGGAGGAGGATGGAGGAGAATGGAGGAGGATGGAGGAGGATGGAGGATGATGGAGGAGGATGGAGGAGGATGGAGGAGAATGGAGGAGGATGGAGGAGAATGGAGGAGGATGGAGGAGGATGAAGGAGGATGGAGAAGGGTGGAGGAGGATGGAGGAGGATGAAGGAGGATGGAGAAGGATGAAGGAAGATGGAGGAGGATGGAGGAGGATGGAGGAGGATGGAGGATGATGGAGGAGGATGGAGGAGGATGGAGGAGAATGGAGGAGGATGGAGGAGGATGGAGGATGATGGAGGAGGATGGAGGAGGATGGAGGAGAATGGAGGAGGATGGAGGAGAATGGAGGAGGATGGAGGAGGATGAAGGAGGATGGAGAAGGGTGGAGGAGGATGGAGGAGGATGGAAGAGGATGGAGGAGGATGGAGGAGGATGGAGGAGAATGGAGGAGGATGGAGGAGGATGGAGGAGGATGGAGGAGGATGGAGGAGAATGGAGGAGGATGGAGGAGGATGGAGGAGGATGGAGGAGAATGGAGGAGGATGGAGGAG
>OX387253.1:8008210-8023210 GCA_947562095.1 Branchellion lobata
ACGTAAGGGGATGAGGAGGTTATGATGACTTGCTTCCATCAATTCTCGGTGCAGCATTTTCGCATTGAAAGAATGTTTAATTATGAAATAAATAATTAAACTAATAAATTAAAAAATAAACACTTTAGGTAATTTATTAATTAATTAATGGATTTGTCAAAATGAGATTTATTTCAAAAATTCAAGAAAAATGTCATTCATTCAAACAAAAATGAATAAATCAATGAATCAAATCAGAAAAAGATATTTGAATAAAATTGGTATAGTTAACAAACGTACAACAAATGAATGAAAAAAAAGTCATTTATGTGTGAGTGAGTTATATTCATTTATGAAAAAATTATTCCTTGCTATCATTTATATTTTTACTTAATTTTCTGCGTGTAGACTGCATCATAACCGTAGTGTAAGTACAAAAGTCCCACTGCACACGTGAAGGGGCTTGGGAGGGATGAATCAATGCATTTATGATCTCCAAGAAATATCACTATGTAAGTCGATCTAAAGGTTCTGGAAGGATTGAATAATCTGACGTATATATCCAACTGAAACAGAGCCTATAAACACCTGTATATGAAAGCAACTGCATCAACCGGGGACTTCATAACGTGTCTTCATATTGCCATTTGGTACGCTGTGTCATTCTAAGTGTCTTCCTTGCGAGCTTATAAGGAAAACAAAGTGAAAATGAGCTGATAGTATTTGAGAGGAAGCTTCACTATACCCCACGCCTAGCTTCTTGCGGGGCTAAAGATTGACGCCTAATCTAATCAAATCATTTATATAGCCTAACCTTTTAATGGAGCTGTTTAGTGAAAATTAATTTTAATCGAGCATCTTTTCTGTTCTGGAATATTTTATTTTGAACGTTTTGGTTGAATAAAAATTTCCATTAGAAGGAAATTAATTGGTGAATACGAAGTTGGAGTTGAAGTCAAATATGACATTTTCGACGGAGAAATATCATTCGAGTTGAGAGATCAAGACATAAAGTCGGTGGTTTTCAAAATAAAAAATAACTATTGAGAAAGTTAAAGCAAAACTAAAGGAGGAAATATTGAGTTTAAAAGGTTGAAGAATGAATTGTTAATATCAGAAGTGTCTACGGTCTCCAGTATAAAATAGCAGACAATAATAGCAAAGATTCGTTCAAGAAAACTGTTGTCAAGTCAATTAGTCTTTTATAGACCATAAACTTGGAATAATCTATTTGTTCACACTAAACGAACAAACACATATATACACATACACATACACACACACACACACACACACACACACACACACACACACACACACACACACACACACACACACACACACACACACACACACACAAACACACACACACACATACATATACACACGCAGAAATCAAAAGAATGGACCACCCAAGCAAACTAACCTCTCCAGAACACATATGTGTGACCCACATCCCTTCACAGTCCCTCCTGACTCCATCTCACTCCTCATCCACCCACTCTTCTCCAACTCCATCCTTCCTTCCGACCATACTGCACCCTACCTCGGAACAGGCTTGGGGTGGGGTGGCGTCACTCTTTTTTTGGAAGCAACAGGCCATGATGACTTACTACTCCTACCTGCTGGCTCACTGCAAGGAAGACCCAACCGCACTACTCAGTCTCTACCACTCTCAACTCCCAACCCATTACCCCCAACACCCTCTCAATCAACTCCAACATCCCCTCAATAACACCCACCACCCTCTCAATCATCTCCAACATCCACTCAATGACACTCACCACCCCCTTAATCATCTCCAACATCCACTCAATAACGCTCAACACCCCCTTAATCAACTCCAACATCCACTCAATAACGCTCAACACCCCCTTAATCAACTCCAACATCCACTTGTTTTATCTCAACACCCACACCATCCTTCACAACGTCTTCCCCACGCAACTGCTGCTGACTCCCCCTTCACCCCTCAACACTCACACCCCTCGCTACCCCACTTCCCCTCCTGCCTTCATCTTAATAACCAAAAAACAGCCGTTTCGAAAGAGGATTCCAAAAATGTTGGAATTGACAGTGTTGCGAATGTTGTGAATGTTGCGAATGTTGCGAAAGTTGCAAGCGATGGAAAAGTTGGGAATTGTGACTTCCCAGTCGATCTGACTAGCAACAACTGCAACAATGTTGACCTACAAAAAATGAAAAAACCTACTTTTTTATTTCCTAACAACTACCATTGCAACAATAACTATAACCACACTCTCAGCAACAACAACAACAACAGCAACAACAACAGCAACAAAAGTTTCAACATCAACCTGAATCCCTTCGACAACAAACACTTCAACAACCTTCACAACAACAACAGCTTTGATAAATATACTTCACGACAAAACTTTTTCAACAATAACAACCAAAATAACAACAATTCCAACAACAACCAAGAATCTCAAAGCAATAAAAGTGGGTATTATGCAGGATTTTACTAAATCTCATAAATCTAATAAGACATTTGTAACGCGCCTTTTAGCACTGTGTTCAAATGCGTTCCCGTGGAAACGGTTTTACTCGCTGTGGGCTACTAGAGGACTGGACACTAGGACGGCATCTGTACTTTAATTGAGTTGTCGCTTTCAGAACTCAAACCTAAACTCAAACAAATACAAACCTGGGCTCACTCGATCACACTTTACAGCGGAACAGGCCAAACATTATTGCGCAAGCGTAGGGCGTTAAACAAAAAAGCATAAGGTTACGAATAGTCAGTGTAAAATAAAGATAAAGTTGACCATAAACAATAGAAACAAACTGATAAAACCACAAAAGTTTAGAGTGTGAATAAGTCTGAGTTAAATCAAGTGAATACTGAGGGTACAAAATAGTTGACAATCATATCACATAACTATTGAGAAATTTATCATGTAACAAAAAAATTTTAATGTTAAAAATGTTATGAGGCGCAATCAGGAATAATAGTACAATAAGTAATATTGTTGATTGGTCTTTAAGTATTCATTGAAACATCAGAGCTTTCAAACGTGTTATCAACTTCACCTTAATCACATAAAACTTGAAAAAACCTCAAATGAAAGATAAATACTAAGCAACGTTTTTTTTGCGCCTGTAGCATAATGGTTAGCAAGCCCGGTTTAAAATCTTAAGCCTCAGGGTTCGATTCCCGGCTAAGCTCAGATTTGAGTTGTATAAAGCGGTAACTTTAGTGAAGAACAGACTCCGTCCTAGAGTGGCTTGGTAATCTAGGTGCGCCTCAGCCGCTTGCCATGGCGCTTTACAAATCGAATTTACTATTATTATTATTATTATTATTATTATTATTATTATTATTATTATTATTATTATTATTATTATTATTATTATTATTATTATTATTATTATTATTATTATTATTATTTATTTGTTATTTATATTTTTAACGTTAAATAAAAACGAGAGTCTAAATGACATTGAAAAATTTTTAACATCAAAAAATAAATAATGGTTAAATAATAAACAATAAATTATTAGAAAAAACATGGAATAAGAATGGTAACCAAAAACTATAAACAACACTCAGAGATCGGAACAGGTGGCAAGAAGTTAGTGGGCATCCGTTTCCTCTTTCCGCCATTTCCTGACCACGTGACCTTGTATGATAGAGCCAAAATCTGGGTCGCACGTCATGAACACAAGTACTTCGTTGATTGGTCCGCCAATGACCTACTTAAAGTTGACCTGAGTTTGAGGCCACTGCATCCAATCACTAGACAACAATACAAGATACACATGAATAGGTCGTTGGGGATGAGGTTGATGTTGTTGCTGGTGATGATGTTGTTGGTGATGAAGTTGTTGCTGGTGATGATGTTGTTGCTGGTGATGATGTTGTTGTTGATGATGTTGTTGGTGATGATGATGTTGTTGTCGATGATGTTGTTGTTGATGATGTTGTTGTTAATGATGTTGCTGTTGTTGGTTATGTTGCTGTTGTTGTTGTTGTTGTTGTTTATCTTAAGCGCCTGAGGATAGTCCTCAGATGCGCTTAAGCTGGTTGTGGAAGGCGCACAAGTTCATCATAGGAGGTCCCGATGTTGGGGCAGAAACGTAGATTGTTCTCAACTCTGCTGGTTGCCATCCCCAAGTTGTGCCCCCAAGGGCACGGAGAATGTTCGTCCTCTTGGTCATAGCCTGGCATACCTTTTTAGCGTGCTCGCTGAAAGTGAGCTGTCGGTCGTATTGGACGCCTAAAAAGGTAGGAGCCGCGTTGAAGGAAGGGGGTAAACCTCTGATTGTAATATGCGGCTGCTATGACGCTTCAGCTGTGCATAGGCTGAAGAAAGAGACCTCACACTTGTTTGTATTAAGTGTGAGACGGGCATCATCACTCCACTTCACTACCTTGTCAACTTCTTTTTGGAGCTTCTTTGTCATGTCTATTTTACTCCTTCCGCTGCATGCAATCGCCAGGTCATCGGCATAGGCACTCACGAGGGTTGTGTCTTTAAATTGCATGAGGAGATCATTAATATATATGACGAAGAGCAAGGGGGAAAAAACTGATCCTTGTGGGAGACCTTGCTTGAAAGTTCTCGATCGCCCAACCTTGGCATTGACACTGACGCGGGCTTGTCGGTTCGTCAGCCACGAACTGATCCACACCAGGAAGCGAGCCGGGATACCTAGAAGGTGCATCTTTTGCAGCAGACCTGTTCTCCAGACCCTATCATAGGCTTTGCTGAAGTCGAACAGGGTCATTCCTGTCCGTAGCCTCTCCGACGACTGGAATCCGTCAGAGATGTGTTGTGATAGGCGGAGGCATTGGTCCACTGTGCTTCGACCCTTCCGGAACCCGGCTTGCCATGGACTCAGCAAGGAATGCTCTTCAAGCCACCATGAGAGACGATTTACGATCATTCTTTCAAGTAGCTTGCAGATCGTTGATGTGAGGGCAATGGGCCGGTAACTGTCTACCGACTGTGGGTCCTTATAATTTTTGAGAAACGGGATGATGACCGCATCCCGCCAAGACTGAGGGCACCAGCCTTCGAGCCAACTGTGGTTAAGAATTTTTAGTAGTTCTACCTCCACGTCGGCTGGAAGGTGCTTGAGAAGGTCTGGTGCTATTTCATCTGGACCCGCCGCTTTTCCCACTTTGATCTGTTTAAGGGCACTCTGGAGCTCGTCCTGGTGGAAAGCCTGTTCTGGGGTACGTCTAGGACATCTCAACAGGGATTGCATATCCTGTCGATGTTGCTTGACTGCCAGTCTGCTCACTCGGTCGCTAGTCCTGCTACTAACGTTGGCATATTCTTGTAGAAAAGCGTTCGCTTTGGCCTGATCACGGTGGTACAGTCGGCCTTTATATTGAAAAGCCTTTCCTGTTGGCTGTTGCTCTTTATTCTTGAGGCCCCGAACTGTCCGCCACGCTAACCTCGCGTCTTTTCCCGCTTTTATCTTTTCAAGGTGGTTGCGCCAGGACATGCGCTTTGCTTCTTCCACCTTTTCTGCCACTTCTTTGGATTTCTGCAGCCATGCTGTGCGGTTCAAAGCCAGGTTGCGACGAAGTCGGTTGCGCTCTTTCATGAGACACTTGATTTCGTCGTTCATGTAAGGAGTTTCATTTGTCCTGAGAACTCTGAGCGGTATGGTCATTGAGGCTGCTTTTTTCAAAGCTTCTGTGAAGATGAAGAGCTTCTTCGAGGGAACCTCTTCAGCAGCCAGCTCAGTGAGGGACTCCATGACAATTTCTTGGAACCTGGCCCAGTTAGCTTTGTGGTAGTTTGGACGAGTTTTAGTCTTTTGGTTTTCATAACCAACTCCCTGGTTCCACTTTATCAGCACCGGGAAGTGATCAGAGTTTAGCTCGTTCAGAACTGACCAATCAAAATTATTTGCCGCATCAGCATCTACCAGGGTGATATCCGGGAAGCTGAAGCCTGGACCTTGGTTGTTGCGAGAAGCTCGAGTGGGAGTGCCATCGTTGAGGACCAGCTTGAAGTTGTCTTCCGCCCATTGTAACAGTGTTGTTCCACGTTCGTCGGACCGTGCAACATCATCCCAGACGGGATGATGTGCATTGAAATCACCGCAGATCAAACCCTGAGCTGACGGTAGACTGGCAACGAGTTTTGAAAAGTCCCTCGTGTGTGTTGAGCTCTCCGGTGGGATATAGACGTTTGTGATGGAGATGGAACGTCTACTCAAGGTTGGTAGAAGTATGCACTGCTGTTCTAAGGGGATTACTGCGGGGCACTGGGGCACCGAGTATTGGAGGCCTTTTTTGATGTAAGTGATGAGGCCTCCACCTCTTCTTGTGTGAGTTCCACTACCCTTCCTGTCCGTTGCTGTAGTTGATGATGTCGTTGAGGATGTTGCTGTTGTTGATAATGTTGTTGGTGGTGATGTTGTACGTGATGATGTTGTTGTTGTTGTTGTTGATATTGTTGCAGAAAACCACGAGAAATGACAAAATTGACTAAAACAGTCCACCACTGAACACAAACATTATCAACACTCACAACATACCACAAACGCTGACAACACCCCCCACACTGAACAGAAGCGAATTCTGTCGCAATGTCAAGCTCAAGTACTGCCTTCAGACCAAGGCCGCCTGGGCTGAAGAATTTTGCATGAAGCTGCAGAAGTCACCCGTTGAAGGCGGTTTCACTGGTTGGGGGTGGATTTGTGGGTGTTGATTAGTTGTTTAGTTGTATTGGTTATTTTATAACCAGTTTCTTGGTTTGTCGGTTGGTCGAGTGATGAGTTGATTAGTAAGTCACTTGTTTGAAATCCGCTCTTACTTTAGTAAAATCAACCTCTTTTCAATGACCTCCTTGCAAACCACCCTCCAAATCATCCACCCTCCAAACCATCCACCCTCCAAACCATCCACCCTTCAAACCATCCACCCTCCAAACCATCCACCCTTTAAACCATCCACCCTCCAAACCATCCACCCTCCAAACCATCCACCCTCCAAACCATCAATCCTTCAAACCATCCTCCCTTCAAACCATCCACCCTCCAAACCATCCACCCTTCAAACCATCCACCCTCCAAACCATCCACCCTTCAAACCATCCACCCTCCAAACCATCCACCCTCCAAACCATCCACCCTTCAAACCATCCACCCTCCAAACCATCCACACTCCAAACCATCCACCCTCCAAACCATCAATCCTTCAAACCATCCTCCCTTCAAACCATCCACCCTTCAAACCATCCTTTTTTCAAACCATCCACCCTTCAAACCATCCACCCTTCAAACCATCCACCCTCCAAACCATCCACCCTCCAAACCATCCACCCTTCAAACCATCCACCTTTCAAACCATCAATCCTTCAAACCATCCACCCTTCAAACCATCCACCCTTCAAACCATCCACCCTCCAAACCATCCACCCTTCAAACCATCCACCCTCCAAACCATCCACCCTTCAAACCATCCACCCTTCAAACCATCCACCCTCCAAACCATCCACCCTCCAAACCATCCACCCTTCAAACCATCCACCCTTCAAACCATCCACCCTCCAAACCATCCACCCTTCAAACCATCCACCCTCCAAACCATCCACCCTTCAAACCATCCACCCTTCAAACCATCCTCCCTTCAAACCATCCATCCTTCAAACCATCCACCCTCCAAACCATCCACCCTTCAAACCATCCATCCTTCAAACCATCCACCCTCCAAACCATCCACCCTCCGAACCATCCATCCTTCAAACCATCCACCCTTCAAACCATCCACCCTTCAAACCATCCACCCTCCAAACCATCCACCCTTCAAACCATCCAACCTCCAAACCATCCACCCTTCATACTATCCGTTCTTTTAACCATCCCACTTTCAAACCATTCCAACTTCAAGCTTTTGAACTTCCAAACCATTCTTAACACTTATCCAAGCCATTCCACCTCTTACAAACCCATCACACCATTCCACCTTTCACAAACCACCACCCCTCCAAATCACCACACAGGGTTATGCCAGGCGAAGATTGCTGCGGCCGACTTGTGGAGAGCCTATAGCGAAAACTACCGTAGTCACCAAGCAAGACAACCTAACAGACACAAGCAGGCAGAGAAACGGGCACAAGAGCAGTTGGAAAACGTGAAAAAAGTTCCGGATCAAAGGGATTTAAAACGTGCAAAGGTGGACGGGAATGTCAAGAGAGGCATAGAGATGTTCAGCAACTTCATTAACATACAACGCCAGTGCAGACGCTTGCACGAGCTGATGAGCGGTAAAGTATTAGTGGATCTGATGGCAAGCAAGGAGGCAAGCTTTGGCAGGGACATTCCTTTTGATCAACAGGTGGCGCAGCGGAGTTTGCAACACTCAAGCTGGCTGCTACGTGAGAAGCACAAAGAATCCAACAGTCACCTCAAGTACTCCATCAACGAGATTCTGCACGTCGATGACAGGTGTGGAAGTGACGCCACGGATGGTGCTGAGACTTTGAGGGAAAAAGTTGAAGAGGAAAGAAAGAAAAAAGAAGAGGGTGTGAGAGGAATAGGTGGGGAAAAGATTTGTGAAGATGAGTTGGTTGGAGAAATTAAGAATTGCTGTGATTCCACCACCGACGCCCCCGTCACACAAGCTCATGTTGACAACATCAAGAAGAAGGAGGAGGAGGAGGACGACGTGGTTGTTAATGTTGATGAATATAATAAAAATGATGATGATGATGACGATGATGATGAAGACGAGGATGATGTTGATGACGATGAGGATGATGACGATGACGATGAGGATGATGATGATGCTGATGAAAGGGATGAAGGTGATGAAGATGACGATATAGAAGTAGATGCTGTGAATAATGATGTTGATGAGTGATAATGATATCGCAATGGAGAGACAGAACTAAAAGAAAAGCAGATGAAGATGAAGATGAATAAAAATAAACGAAAGGGGAAAAGACACAAAAAAGATGATTATGATATGATGGAAATGATGACGATGACCAAGAAGATGAATATGATGATGAAGAAGGCGACCATAAAGCACAAAATAGAACGATACAGGAAGGAAATAAAACAAATAATACAGAAGACTAATGGTGTTTGAAAGGAAGATAATGGTGAAGACGATGGGGTGATGATGAAGAAGGTGGAAGTGATGATAAGGAGATAGGGATGATGATGATGAAGGAGGAGATAGTGGTGATGATAATGGAGGAGATGGAGATGATGATGATGGAGGAGATGACGACGACATGGGCGCATCAATTGCTTAGGAAAGAGTATTCGATCACTATAACTGAAAACAGACTCGTGTGTGCTCGTGCACGCTTATTTATTTGTTTATTCAAGCTACACATTGGTAGAGTTAACTTATTCATCTTTTCTAATGGATTTCCCAAAAAAATTATTTTTTCACCAAAGTGTTCAACGTTAACCTCAATGACAAGTAAAAGCACTAAAGATTTTATGCCATATAATTAAACAAAAAAAGTAAAAACTTGATATGAAATTTTTTTTCCTCCGAATGCGTGCTTCTCTGCCAGAAAATGTTTATTATTACTTTTAAATGCTTTTGAAAAGTGTATAAAAGTGCGTTTTAACGCGAGTAAATGTATTTCAAAAGATCTTCACGTCAAGTTTTGTCTTATAATTCAAAAATGCCTTTAAATGTCAGAACAAACCTAGTAAACTAAGATTGGAAGCAAGACGCAAATAAAGTGCCTTCGACTTCATATCTCCATTTCAAACACAGTCTCAATAAATAATGAATATAAACCCTTCTTTTCACAGACGAATTTTTTGATAACACTTAAAGAACAAAGTTTCGTAATTGATTCCTAGAAGTTGTTGAATTTTCATGTAAATTCTAAGAGCTCTTCATGTTTGTCAATAATTGCAAATGTTTCGGGCGTGAATTAGTTTGATAGTGGATTAATTTTCAATTGAAACTATTGTTTCGAAAGCAGCTTTAAGTTTTTTTAATTTTTTGGTGCCATCTGTGACATCATATCACTTCATTGAATCTACTGTTTCAAACTGCATTTGAAATTTAAATTGAAAAAATTTTTTTATTAACTTTGAATTCTCCAACTATTTTATTTTTAATATACTGTCATTATTCTTTTCAGTATCTTTATATTTGTCTATATTTAAAGAATTATTTTTTAGATTAACACTGCAAAACTTGATTTAAGAGTATAAAAATGATTTTTGGTTTATGAGCCTTCTTTCACTCACTGAAGCTATGTGATCATACGCCTTAACTTCTCCAATAAACCTACGTGTATGAAATTTATTTTTTACAATAAAAATTTGAAAAAATTTAATAGTCAAAAAATTGAAAAGTTAATTCTTTAATTTTATTCCAAAATAGTTTCATAATATTTCTCATAAAAAGTTAATAGGGTTTTATCAATTTGACTTTCAATTTTATTCCCATTTTCACCCTGACTTCGTAATATTCCTTGTTTCTTTTTTTATTATTACTTCTATTATACTATGTCTGCGCCTGTGGCATGATGATTGGCTTATTCCGCTGTAAATTGTGTCTAAGTGAGCCCTGGTTTGAGCTCTAGAATCGGCAGCTCAACTGAAATATAGACGCCGTCCTAGAGTACCTAGTCCTCCAGTAGCCCACAGCGAGTAAAACCGTTTCCATGAGAGCGCCTTTGAACATAGTGCCCGCTTAGTTTCTGGCACTCATCAATTCTCTCGTCTAACTCCTACTCTTATCTTTTTATACTGGTCGCCTCTTTTAAAAAAAGTTTTCAAAATCTGCACTTTCATGTTCGAAATAAAAAATAATCACTAACTAATCCCTAATTACTTAGCTGATTTTTTCAAATTGCCTTCTCTTAAAGGACTGAGATCTATTTATTCTCATTTTTTAGGATACCTTCTAATAGTACCTATGCTAAATCTGCACTTTCCTACTGTGAGCTCCTTCTATGGAACTCTCTTCCCTCAATCTCACCTCTATTACTTTTCTACTTTTATTTCGTAAAGCCCCTAAAACTTTATTTTCAAAACAGTTCGTATCAGAGCCCTTTTGAACAGTGTGGAATCAGCGCTATATAAATGATTAGATTAGTTTAGGGTGTAGTGTGGTTCCTGGGAGTTCATAGTATAATAAGTTACAATAGTCAAGGCGAGACGAAATAAGCAAAGAAAATAGTAGTTTAAGGGTTGTATCATCTGGAAAAAGTTTCAGTTGCTCGATACGGCGAAGATTGAAAAAAAGACGATCCAGCAACAAATTTTATTTGGGGTATGAGAGAAAGTGAAAAGTCAAAAGTGAAGCCTAAACTATGAATGGTGGAAGAAGTGGCGATTGAAAGGTTTGATGAAATATTTATTGAAGAAGATTCAATAAGTCGAAAAGACTTGTTAAAATATATAAGATCAAATGTTGAGGGATTGAGCTTGAGAAACATAGAATAACTCCGAGAGTTTTACCAAAACCAGAAGAAATACTAGATATAGTAGAAGATACTTCATATTTGTAGCCTCGAAACTCTACGGGGTTAATGCGACTATAATAATGTTCGTAATTATATTGTATTGTATTTAGGAAATGAAGTGAAAATGTAAAAGTCATCAGAATAAAGTTGACTCTGAAGAGAAAATTATGAAAGATTACTTAAAGAGGCTGGCGTAAAGGTTGACAGAGATTTGAAAGTTAACAATGCAATCTTGAAAGTTATTCTTTGTTGCCCTGGAAGCCAATGAAGTTGAATAAGACAGCTTTTTGAAGAAAGATGGAGGGAATGATTGGTTGTGTTAATGTTTATCACAACCCTAGCTGCTTTGTTCAGTACTCGCTGTAGACGTGCTTGTTGGTGCTGTGTTGTTGTAAAACAGTTGCAGTTGTAAAACTTACTTATGACTAAACAGCAGGCCAGAGTTGAGACCATGTCATTTGTGAAGAATGGACAAAGGTGAGAGATGGAACGAAAATGATACTAAGCAAATAATAGACGTTATGAGCTGATTGAATGATAGTTTATCACAAAGGTGGTGTCGAGGGCCTTGAGCGTTTCATTGATATTGATGGAGAAAAAGCAAATTTCGATGTTTGATGGAATAAAAATCAACCCCTTACCTAACTACTTAGCTGACCTTTTCGTGAAGGACTGAGATGTACTTATTCTCAATTTTCAAGATACCGTCTAATAGTACTCATGCTGAATCTTCCCTTTCCTACTGTTATGGAACTTTCTTCCCCTACCTTATCTCTATTACTTCTCTTGCTTCATTACTTTAAGCCATCAAAATTTTTTTAGATTATATTCGGCAATTTAAAAAAAATATTTTCAAAATTTTTGCAACCAGCAAAAACTATAATTCTAAGATGAAATAACTTTTTCATAGCTAAAATTTGAAACTTTGAATGCTAAATAGTTCAAATAATGTTAATTAAATTAACGGCTATACACGCTTTTCCGCAACCGGAAGAAGTTGTCATAGCACCTTACAAAGCTTACTATGCATGATTTGTCTCAAAGAGCCTCAGTTGTTTTACAAACTAGATTCATTCTTATAATTATTTCATCACCTACCTTTACCACTCCATGATCTTTGAAGCTGGTTTCATTCTTGGTTGGCGTTTTGTCATCGTCATCAACGCATAAAGACCGCTATTATAAGAATATTTATATTCAGTGCCTTTAACAAGAACGATGCAGATGGAAAGCTTGCAATTAACTTTATTTGGCCTTTAAACGACACCCAAGGGAGCAGGAACGTTGCTTCAAACAGAGCAGACAAGCTATAAAAAAGCGACAAAATGTCAATCGAGTAGCGACAACCAAATTAGCTGGCAACGTCAATGAATCAGAAGATCAGATTATATATGCCACGGACAGTCATACGCACGTAAGTCTCTCGAAGTCACATCGCTCAAGTCAAGTGAGTAAGCTATGACGTGAATGGGGTGTCTTTTGTATGTGTGTGTGTGTGTGTGTGTGTGTGTGTGTGTGTGTGTGTGTATGTATGTATGCGTATGCGTGTTTTTGCAGTGGACGACAAGAGCGATCTGAGTTGCACGGGCACAGAAAAGCAAGCCTCAGATTACAGAGAAGCCAAGATGAGATGTTTATGATTGTTATAAAAGACTATTATACAGCTTATAAGTCAATGTAATACAGGCTCCCAGTTAAGCGCTTCAAAGGAATACTTCAAACAGTCTTCACACCGGCATGCCACGAGACTTCGTTACCGATATGTAAATAGCACAGAAAACCGAGAGAATCTGTGTGTAAGTGTATTTACGTGAACGTTTGTGTATGTGTGTTTATTTGTTGCGCAATGGCTGAAGGACATGGTATGAGATTGACTGATGGGCTCACCTCAACGAAGATGACCAGCACGCAGACGATGACGGGGAGCCTCCATGCACTCTTGAGCGTCCTCTGCACCGCCTCAAGACAGCCCTGCGGAAGCAGTACTCAACATTTCAACCACCATAATCTACCATAACCATCTGCACAATCCACCACACCCATCTGCACAATCCACCACACCCATCTGCACAATCCACCACACCCATCTGCACAATCCACCACACCCATCTGCACAATCCACCACACGCATCTGCACAATCCACAACCACACACAATTCTTTGGCCTGAGGGTTTTCCTTCCAAGCAGTCCACGAATTCCTCTGTGTTTTCCACTTTCAGCTTTGTGCCCAGACAACATGATGGCGGCCTTTCAACAAGAATGGACTGGGCTGTTGGGTGAATGGGTGGTCTCAGCTGTCGAGTGAATGAGTAGTTGAAGCAGATCGATAGGTGGATAGGTGAGATGGATCGGTGGGTATGTTAGTGAGAATTGTACAAGGTGGGTGGGTGGGTAGACAATGAGAACTGACAATTGAAGGTGTAGTGACGATCCCAGTCGAGCAATTTGTAGTTATCCGTTGAATTCACCCCACAACATGTCATCTGTACATCGTTCCACAAATTACTCTTAATTTCATCAAGTTTAATTGGTGATAATTATCATTGATATCAAAATTATCATCATAAAGAGCAAAGATGAAGTGAGGGAACTCTAACAGAGGTTTGGATGCCCATCCAGGAGAGGGAAATGGAGTCATTTTGCATAACCACCTTGTCATCCACTAATTTTGCTGAGAATTCATGGATTCAACATTAATGATAAAACCATCGCCAACAACAACAGTAACAACAGCAGTAACAACAATAGTAACAACAATAGTAACAACAGCAGTAGCAACAATAGTAACAACAGCAGTAACAACAATAGTAACAACAGCAGTAACAACAATAGTAACAACAGCAGTAACAACAATAGTAACAACAGCAGTAGCAACAATAGTAACAACAGCTGTAACAACAACAACACAATGTCTGTGCACCTGGTTTAAACTCAAGGAAGCTTTTGAACATCAACTCCTTAGTGCTCTCCTGTACCTGTTGTACAGTTGGTGCACTCATGAAAACTCACTTATATTACAATTTCTTTAGTGTTTTAAAGATTTGAAAAATGCATCTACTGTATATTTCATTATTATTAATAATATTACTGTTGTTGTTGTTACTTACTTTTGAGGGGTCATGAAGGATAAAGACGATGAGAACAATCTCAAGTACTATGATCGCCAACAATGCAGCCGAGTACTGCAATTGGCAAAAATATATGTATACTATTATTAGTGCCACCACTCCTCTACTCTTTGTAGAACCAACCAGGAAAAGCATCCAAAGAATTTCAAAGCATCCTCCGCAACACCCCAGAAAGGAGAAAATGAGGATGAAGAAGCCCACCACTATAAGGAAGTTTGCGCTGCTTGAGAGCAAGTTCGTCACATCCACTGGGCTAGCTGAAACAGCCACAAGTAATTGGAAGAGGTCAGAAGTAATTGGGCATAGTCAGGTTAAAGAAAGAAACAGTTTAAGCTAAAATTAATGAGATGTGACAATGATAACCGGAAGTATTCGACAAAGAAGAAGTCAGAAGTTGAGGATTGAATTTGGCTATGAGACCAAAAGCCACCAACACCACCCCCGCAATCTGTATGAG
>OX387253.1:8030710-8048210 GCA_947562095.1 Branchellion lobata
ACATCAGCAGAGAAATTTTAAATTCAATTTTTTCATCTTACTCTTGTATTAAGCCTGGCTGTTGTATTAGGCCTGGCGCACTTTTTTTCGACCTTTCTACCTACTCTTTTTCCTCGGTAGTGCCACTCTTGATTTCTGCCGATCCCAAGACGATTTATCGCTAATCGGGTTTCCAGATGCAAAATGGCATTAGAATTATTGTTTTAAAATAGATCTACCCTTAAAATAACAAGAAAACCGTAGACTATACTAACTTGGGGTAGCAAAAAATTTATTGATAAATAAACTTAATAGTCTCGAAAAAGACGGTTCAAAGGAACTATTCGGAAAGGTATGAAAATTGGAAAAAATGAATAAAATTGAAAAAAATCATTATATACAGAATAAATTTTTTATAGATATTTTACATATTTTAAAGATATTCAAACTACTACAACTGATTTAAAGAAACGCCCAGCAAGCTGGCACCTACAGATTCTTTTAAGTATTTATTCTTTATTCAAAATATTAATTGAAATAAAAAATTGAAAAATATAACTTTAATAAAAAAGTAATTAATTTAATTTGAAGTTTTTATAGAAATACAACTATTTGAACATTTATTGAACAAAGTAGCAACAAGAAAGTTTTGAACGAACAAGCTGACAATACAGCAAATCCATAAAAATAATGAGATAAATGGCTATATAATCAAGAAAACTCAAAACTAACAAATTATAGAAAAAAACAGATCAGAATTTAAAACCTTTCCATAAGCAACCAAGGTAAAATATCCGTCTTAATTGAAAGAACGGCTTAAACCTGTTTAATTTATCATTTTTTGTCGGATTTTTTACTACTTTTAAATAAAGAATTTTTATTGTTTTTCTTTTTACTACCACTTTCGGGCTTGTCAATGGCCGCCAAGTTAGTTGCACTGTTGTGTTTTTCAGAATTATCATCTTTTTTCTTTTGGTCGTTTTTATTTTTCTTTTTACCAGCCTTTCCTTCTTGTTCCTTTTCGTTTTTCGATTGGAATTCACCAGTGAGCGAAAGACTCGATTGACTCTGCGCAACGCGAGCATCCAGAAGAATATCATCTTCACTTTCCATGTCGTCGGCAAGTTTCATACTGGCGTTGGAAACTGTCTGAACCACATTGGACTTATTAAAGTCTTTTTTCACCTCTTTTGTAGTCTTCTCCTCTTTCTTCGTAAGCCCAGGGGCACTATTTTTTCCTTTTGGCGGTGCCTGTTGTGTTTCCTTTGCCTTCTTTTGCACATCGGCATCAGGCTTCTTCGTTTCTGAAGGATTTTTGTCCTCCTGAGTTGAGGAATCGGAGAAGTTCAACTTCATAACAATCTTTTCGTTGGCAGCTTTTGTCTCCGTGTCTGGGTCCTTGGGGAAAAAACTCTTTTTGATTTTAGGGAAGACACCAGACGGAGATATAGGCTTCAGTTGAGACATTGGCTCGAATGCTCTTTTGGATGCCTTCTCGCTTGAAGAGGGAGGTGGTAAACGCTTACATAATGTGTTGAACGTATTGAGCAGCCGTGTGAGTTCTACGACTACCGATATCAGTAATTAAATATTCTCACACACAAACACACTCACAGTCCAAAAAGCTAGATATCCACTAAACACCACATTACATCACACCGCACCACACCACGCCATACCACACCACACCACACCACACCACACCACACCACACAACACCACACCAAACCACACCACACCACACCACACCACACCACACCACACCACACCACACCAAACCACACCACACCACACCACACCACACCACACCACACCACACCACACCACACCAAACCACACCACACCACACCACACCACACCACACCACACCACACCACACCACACCACACCAAACCACACCACACCACACCACACCTTTCGGAGGCATACCTCATACCTCGGGACATACTGCATAAAAAAAATAGTAAGTAGACATGGAAAGTAATGAATACCTCAATGTTATGGAAGGCATAGGAATTTGCTTCATTATATTTCAAGCCCCACTCCTCTCCATTTCCGTCATTAATTGCTATTATTATCCTATTAATACCTTTTTTAAAATACAAACACATATAATATTATAGTGGCATTAACCCCATAGAGTTTCGACTTCTTTGTTATCACTCATATCTATGCTGTGCGCTGTTATCTTTCAGTTTTTCTGGATGCAACCACTTTATGAGGGTCTAAGCTCATTTGAAAGATTTTATACCCAGATTTAGTTTGAAAAATATTTCCATTGAGCTTGAAAATATTCTTGCTACCTCTAATTTTGTTACCGGCGTATTAAAAAATTAGACAGCCTTTCTTCTTTAAAACCTCAAAACCTCAAAACTTCTCCTATCCTTTGAACCAAAAAAAAATATTTTAAAAACTTGAAAATATAATCACAACCCGCTCTTTAGGGTTGCATAAAATCCGCTAAACTCTTGAAATCCCAAAATCGGTCAAGGTCTCGACGATGAAATCAAATTCAATGATACAATGACGTGGTGACTTCAATGCCTACACCTCCCAGAACACATCTGAACCATCCATTGATGCCAGGCTTCGGCATAGACCTTCCCTCTACACATTGAAACCACCAGTACATGAAAATGATGAAGCTAATCAGACTAGCGTACACCTCTCAAAACCAATTACAAGACACGTGCACCTTGGTTCCATTGAAGACTAGTTGATCTAATAAGAAATCAAGTTGAAAAAATTGACTTGATTCAGCTTATATCAAATAAAATAAAGGCCATGAAAGTGGACGGGGTCACTTCAATTGGATAGAACCATCAATTATATTGACTTATCATCAGGTAAGTTTATGTTACACTGCTGGAACTGATTGAGGTTGAATGAGTTAAACTAGATTCCATCAATTGATAAGATCACATTAGGTGAGCTAGCATGTTATGAAGCTAGCTTCCTCAGTCGTACTTCTACTCCAATACTCTATGCCATACAAGATAGCAGGCACCTACTCAGCAAGGTTGTCGATTTGCTCGCCAGGGAAGCGGTAGGAGGGCATTGAAGCCGGAGTGTAGGGCAGGCGAATGTCCAACTGGTTCCAAAAGCGGTCCTTCACAAGAGTAGGACACTCACCATGCATCTCATCCACTATCAAATAACTCATCTGGTTGGAGAATGGGTGGATTGGATGGATGATGGATGGGTGTGTGAGATGGATGATGGATGGGTGTGTGAGATGGATGATGGATGGGTGTGAGATGGATGATGGATGGGTGTGTGAGATGGATGATGGATGGGTGTGTGAGATGGATGATGGATGGGTGTGTGAGATGGATGATGGATGGGTGTGAGATGGATGATGGATGGGTGTGTGATTTGGATGATGGATGGGTGTGAAATGGATGATGGACGGGTTGGTGAATGAACTGGAAAATTTCATGGTGGTTGAATCAAAAGTTGAAATATAAGCTGGATGAGTAGAACTGAGATGGATAGTAAAATGAAAGATAAAATGGATGGATTTGAAAACCAATACATGAAAAAATTAGTGAGTAGAAAGATTATTGGATGGAAAGATTATTGGATGGAAAGATTATTGGATGGAAAGATTATTGGATAGAAAGATTATTTGAAAGAAGGATTATTGGAAAGAAGGATTATTAGATAGAAGGATTATTGGATAGTAAGGAGGATTGAGATTAAGGGAATTGATGATGGGAGGGAGAACGAGCACTTTGAAGTTTTTATCGATGAGGGGATTGATGTCGAAATCGTCATCGTCTTCTCCAAAGGGGTTGATTAACTCCTCCGCCACCTGCGAACAATTGTCACTATGACCACCACATTCACTACTTTTGTTACTTTTTTCAAACCTCTTCTTGAATTTATGAGTCAGTTTAACCCGCTATCTTATTTTTTAATGAAAATCTCACTGTCCGCTTGTGTCTGGATTTATTTGCGTAGAGCCTATGGAGACAACATCTTATATACGATATTAGTCTCATAGTCTGCCGGCATTAAGGCCAAGACACTACCAGACACAATGATCCATGTAACATACCTTCCACACCGACCACCTCGATGCTAAGCACTGCAGTCTTATAGCGCTGCTCGCGTGTTGTTCAAAGCCACTCGAGCTTATCGACTCATGTTAGTTTTGTGCTGTTTGCAGTTATGGCTTTTGTTGTTGGGTTTGTTGTTTCTGGAGTCTGCTGTTCATGTCTTTTTACTTTCTCTTTTTTGAGTTTAACCTTCTGTGGTTGTTGTATTTGTGGTGATTATTGTTGTTGTGGTTATTGTTGTTGTGGTTGTTGTTTTTTGTGGTGATTATTGTTGTTGTTTTTTTGCTCACCTTCAACTACATATAAGAGTTTAAATCGCTACAAGTTATTCTCGTTGTTCTCCATTTCACTCATTGCCTCATTAGTGATTCATGCTTCTCTCTATTTTTGCCTTGATCGCTCCTCATGCACGCTTGAACCTTCCAATGCTTGCACCCAGGCAAGCATCCTTTCAACCACTCAACCACCCAAGCAGCCTTATTCAAGCACTCAACCACCAGCACCTTCAGCCATCCCATGTAGAAGAGGAACTGTAAAAGTGTGAATACTGGAACTATCATTTCACCCTGGTTGGTAGGCTTTCCTGATGGTGATGATGATGATGATGATGATGATGATGATGATGATGATGATGATGATGATGATGATGATGATGATGATGATGATGATGATGATGATGATGATGATGATGATGATGATGATGATGATGATGATGATGATGATGATGATGATGATGATGATGATGATGATGATGATGATGATGATGATGATGAATACAAAAAAATACGAGTACGAATATTATTATAGTGGCATTAACCCAGTAGAGTTTCGAGGTCACACAAAATTTATTATTATTATAACAATAAGAGTATAAAATAATGAAATGAAATGAAAGAAATAGCTTAATAGTTTATACTTACACTGTTTCGAAAAAAAAACGGTCTAAAGGAACCATTTTGAGAAAAATAATTACCGAAAAAAAAAACTAAAAAGTTGAAACTAACAAAGTAAAACATTCATTTTCAAAAGATTTTAAGCTTTAAAAACTGATTTAACAAACAAAAGTTGAAAAGGCCACTTTGCAAGATAGCACCAAACACCAGTGAACCTACCAGTGAGTGTGTATACAGGAATGTGTTGGCGACCGATGAGGCAAGAGGTGAAAAAGATGTACACAGCCAGGGTGGCTACCTGTGATGAGGAAGAAGAAAACGACAAGATTCAAAAAGAAAACGGAAAAAAACGAAGAAATTTGAACACAAGACATTCTTCTTGTCCTTGGAACTTCCCCTCAATGAATAATAAATAATTAAACAGGATTAAAAAATAAATGAAAAATAATAAAAAATTGAAAAAATTAAAAAAATGCAAAGTGGAAACTAATGGAAAAATATGAAAGCTTGAATCCTACTTGAGTGTAGACAAGAGGAATGTTGACCCAATCATAGTTGATGAGACTTTGACACATTGTACGAAGCTTGTTCAACTCCTTGGGAGGTTGATGGAATGAGATTAAAGTGACTTGGAAAGGGTTGAAGGTGTTTGAAGAGGATTGGAGTGGGTTGGATTGAGAAGGGTTGGACTGGATAGTGGAGAGCAAATAGATAAGAGTTGAATATCAAGTATAGCGATGCTGGAATGAGAAAGGTGTTCTTATGTGATGGCCTTCAAAAATTCCAACACGTACGCGCACGTACACGCACACAGACAGACACACATACACACACACACACACACACACACACACACACACACACACACACACACACACAAACACATACCCACTCACCCACCCACCCCCTCACACACATATTCACCTGCAAAAGGCAGTGAAAAGCGTGGTCATCGGCAATGGTGTCATCTTTTCTGGCTTGTGCCAACAATGTGCTCGCCCACACAAAGGGCACGTAGTATCTGTGTTGTTGGCGCACGCATGCGCAATGGGTGGCTGTGAAGCTCTTTGGAGTTGATAATAATGATACTGGCATTTTTATTGAATTAACTTTCATTTCATAGTATTTTATTGAATTGTGTTGTGTTGGAGTTTTTTGTATTTAGTAAAATTAAATTGTATTGTATTGTATGGAATTTAAGTGTAGATGCAAAAATTGATTGATTGCGTATACATTGGGTTTTTCCACTTTTGAAAAAAAAACTTTATACAAACACACATATTGTACTGTGTCACCAGATTTTCCAAGAAGGTTTGTTCACTTTTCAAAAGAAATCCTATGAAGAGTAATACGAATCGATATGAGATGGGTTTAGTGGAAGTGATTGAGAAGGAGTGAAGGGAGGTTGACGGGAGCGAAGGAATGATTGAAGGATTAGAAACAAAATGATTAACAGACGCACAAAAATGACTCATTAACTATTGAACGCAAAAAAACAATAGAGATAGAAAAAAAGATAAAATAATATGAACACACAGACAAATATACATACAAACACAGATGTAAACAGACAGAGAAAAACAAAAGGGATAGGACACAAGGACATACCGGCTTGAACCATGTGCTTGTAGGAAGGGAATCGTTTCTTGACGGGTCCACTGATGGTGACCATGCTCAGAACGAAGCCCAAACAGGCGTACCTGCATGTCATTTGCCTAATAAACCAATTGAGCAATTGATTAACTATCAATCAGTCACTGATTTCATTCATTCATACATTCAATAGTTCATTCATTTATTCATTCATCCATTCATTAATTTGATCAATCAATCAATCAATCCTTCATTTATTCAGCGACAACATATCAGTAACTTAATGAAATCCCAAAACCACCGAAAAAATCATTACGAAGGAATTATCAAAACACCATCTCACTATGGCCCTACAACCACACCACACCACACCACACCACACCACACCACACCACACCACACCACACCACACCACACCACACCACACCACACCACACCACACCACACCACACCACACCACACCACACCACACCACACCACACCACACCACACCACACCACACAACAATCAAAATGAAACTCCAACACACATAAGCAAAACCACCCCTCAAAAACACTGAAGAACGCCGCACAATTACACTATAAAAATCACAAAGGAACCCCACCACACCACCATCACCTCATGATGGTTCGCCTGATGAGTCTACAACGATCGGTGGTCCCCCTGATGTGGGTTGTGACGTAGAGGGCGAAGCTTGTGGGGTGAGGGAGGCTGTTGAACTGGCTCCACCACCTCTTCACCACGTTGCTGACGTAGAAGCCCAGCACGAAAGAGACCGGAATGTACTCCTGGAAAGCGTTGCAGTAGTCGAACGCCTTCTCGAACTGTCTAAGTTGCAAAAGTGGAATCGATAATGGCTATGATGATGATGATGATGATGATGATGATGATGATGATGATGATGATGATGATGATGATGATGATGATGATGATGATGATGATGATGATGATGATGATGATGATGATGATGATGATGATGATGATGATGATGATGATGATGATAATAATAATAATGATGATGATGATGATGATGATGATGATGATGATGATGATGATGATGATGATGATGATGATGATGATGATGATGATAATAATAATAATAATGATGATGATGATGATGATGATGATGATGATGATGATGATGATGATGATGATGATGATGATGATGATGATGATGATGATGATGATGATGATGATGATGATGATGGTAAAGATTAAAATAACGATAACGATCTTTTGACTATATAAATAAATATAATAAAACGTTAATGTGAAAGGGTTTCAAACGGCCAAGAAAAGTAACTTTCACAGTTGTAGTGTCAATATAAAGTTTGGGTCAGATTTTTTTATATTTTAAAATAGACTTTTGAACAACTGTTAAGTGTGGATTTTAGATTTAAAATAGATCGAAATTAATATAAAAATAAATCAAGATATAAATGTTTTTAAAAAATAAAATTTTATTCATAAAAAATATAATATTTCAAAAAAGTATGTTTCAGAAAAACTTTCATGACAAGGTAAAGAAGTTTTCTAACTTTCCAGAATTATAAGCGTTTTCGCTTCAATAGACAAAACGTAAAATACATATATTTAAAAAGTAGCTTATATTCTTAACTACCTCCGTGTATTGATAACTCAACTGGAACGCCTTTATTCCTTGTTTTGGCGCTTTACAAATGACATTTATTTGTTTTTGAGTTATTTTACTTCTTTGTAATGTTTCAAATCTCGATTGAAGTACATTTTCAGAGTCCTGGTGAGTAGGAAGTGGTAGAGAAGGGCAATCAGAGTGTATATGCAGACATAGATCAACATTGTTCTCCACAACAACTTGTACACACTGCCATTCCACCTGGAAAATAACTTTTCATGAAAACTTTATTTATTTAATCGCTTCAATTTAATATTCAATTTTTTTAAATAAAACCAAATGAAAGCAATCAAAATTATTTCTTACAATAAACTCAAAAAATATTAACAGCTACAAAAAGCCTTTGAATATATGCTTTTTCTTTTCTTTTCACTTTATTATAGTAAATATCAATTCGCTTCAATCTTTCAAATTTATTGTCTGGCGCCTTTTGTGTGAGTGCTCAAAGGTGCTTCCACAAGAACGGTTCAACCGCTGCTGGCTACTAAGCAATTGAACTACACTAGCATATGTTTTTTGTTCATTTTATTAAACCAACAACTGAACTCATCTGGAAACAATAACCAGAAATTCACTCTACAGCCAAGCTGGCTAATCTAATCTAATCTAATCTAACCTAATCTAATCTAATCTAATCAAGACATTTGTAACGCTCTCTTTAGCACTATGCTCAAAGGTGCTCCCATAGAAACGGTTTTACTCGCAGTGGACTACTACTATAAGACTGGGTACTCTAAAACGGCATCTTTACTTTAATTGAGTTTCCGCTTTTAGAACTCAAACCTGGGCTTACCCGACCACACTTTACAGCGGAACAGGCCGCAGGCGTAGAATAAAAATTGTTTATAGAAAGTACGAAACTCCTGTTGGAAAGGTGAGAGGAAATCCATTTAAGGCAAGTACCAGAGATTCCAAAAGGAGTTTCGAGTTGCTGAACTATTGAAGAGTGGTCAACAGTGTTGAAAGCAGAAAAGAAGTCTAAGCAAAGAAGGAGGAAGATATTACGCTTGTCACAAGAAAGCAAAGAACCATTATATATTTTTAAAATTGAGGTTTCAGTACTGTGAAAAGAACGAAATCCAGACTGAGTAGAAGGGAGCAGATTTTGAGCCTCAAAGAAAAAGAGAAGCTGAAAATAGACAACTTTTCAGAATTTTCGAAATAAGAGACTATTTATTGAACTACCTATCACAGACTTCCCAAACCGTCTTATATTTTTCTCATTTCCTTTATGTGGAAATATAAAGTTTGATTGTTCCCATAATTTGTAATCACCAATACAAAAATGTTTTTGTTAGATAATCTTAATACTCACTTCAAGAGAAGATTAAAAAATCCAGCAAAAGTGACTGTGTGAATATAGGAATTATAAGGAACAGTCATTTTGACTAGTTAATAACTTAAATGATTAATTTCACTTAAGTATCATGTTTCTTTTATAAACGGCTCATAACTAACAGTTTTTTTGTATATTCGAAAGCTCGTTAGCTACCAAGGGATGCGCATGAAGCAATGGTATAATTCTCGCGACAAACAGCTGATATAACACAAGGAAAACGAATAAAATATTTAAAAAAAAATGAAATTAACAAAATATAATAATATGAGAAATGGCTGAAAAGAAAAAAGGAAAAAAGCCAATAACCGAAGGAAACTTTCTCCTATAGTTATATTTTCTGATTTTTGATTAAAATTTTTCAAATAATATTTACTATATCGAAGCTAGACAGAAATTTTTAAAATTATAATTACAATACGAGTTCTTCTGGTGATAGGTGTGGTATTGGACAAAGTGTGTGCTCGGAAAGAGACCAGCGTATGTCTAGCTGGGAAGAAGAAATGTGTTTTTGTTGATATGCAGGCCACACCATATGCTCTCATTTTTTTCAATTTTGTATTAAAATCCATTGGCGTTTAATCAGCGCTACACAAATGCTTTTATGAAACATTTTTTTCAAGATTCATCAAGTTGATTCTATGGTCAATTTTTAATTTTTTATAATATACAGTTGACAGTTCTTATGACTTCCAGTTATTGTTAATTCAATTTTTTTCTCATTTCGATTGTTGGCAATATTCTTTAACATCTTTAGCGTTTGTATAGATTAAATTCAATAAAAACTATGAAAAACATATTTTCAGTTGTAACGTCGTGTTTATTCAATCTGTTTAATTTCATTTATTTTTTACCGAAAGATATCCCAAAGCCAGATCAAATCGGCTCAGTGTTCGGCATCCAAGACTTTATTTAAAAATTTCCTAAGTAGTCATTCGGAAATGATTGGCCGCTGTATGCTGCTTTCATTATTGGCGCTGGAATGGTACATGTTAGATGGTTTAGCGTGTTACAAGTGTGAAGGCGACTCGTACCACTACCACCCCTGCAATGATCCCGTCAACGTCTCACATCCCAGCATCGAAACCTGTGTGGGATCGGAATGCTACACTATCAAGTATGAGCATGGAAGTTAGTCTGAGCTAATCTAATCTAATTTATTCTAATCCAATCTAATCTAATCCAATCTAATCCAATCTAATCTAATCCAATCTAATCTAATCTAATCCAATCTAATCTAATCCAATCTAATCTAATCCAATCTAATCTAATCCAATCTAATCTAATCCAATCTAATCTAATCCAATCTAATCTAATCTAATCTAATCCAATCTAATCTAATCTAATCAAATCAAGACATTTGTAAATCGCCTTTTAGCACCACGGTCAAAGACGCTCCCATGGAAATGAGTTTACTCTTGTTGGCCACTAGAGAACTGGACAATCTAGCAAGGCTTTTGTATTGTAATGAGTTGCCACTTTTAAAACTCAAACCTGGGCTCACCCGATCACACATTACAGCGGAACAGGCCAATCATTATGCCGCAAGCGTAGGGCGTTAAACAAAAAAGCATAAGGTTACGAATAGTCAGTGTAAAATAAAGATAAAGTTGACCATAAAAAATAGAAACAAACTGATGAAACCTTGAAAGTTTAGAGTATGAATAAGTCTGAGTTAAATCAAGTAAATACTGAGGGATATAAAATAGTCTACAATCATATCAAATAACTATTGAGAAATAATTCATGTTACGAAAACGTTACAGAAAAAAAGTGAAACAAGAAAACAAAGACAAATTAACCAAAACTGCAATGTCATGAGAAGTTGAAGCGTAGATTTTTTTATAATAGTCTTTATTAGATCAAGTCCAGACATATGCTGGAAATGTTAAAAAAACACTGCAAAAGTAAAAGCTAAATTAACTAAAGAAGCAAATGAACGAATCATAGACATTCCTACTAGCTCATACTCACATCAGATAACTACTGAAGAATGTTTCATGTTATGAAAATATCTACAAAAAATGGCAAAAAACAAAATGAAGGAACAAAATCAAATGTACCAAGACTGTAGTAACAAGAAACCCAAGAAAAAATTGAAGGCCAAATTGACAATAGAATCAAATCGATGAATCTCAAAATTTTTGAATTCACTATAGCTTACAATCACCTAAAAAAACTATTGGAAAAGTTTGTTGTTGCTAGAAATGCTACAAAGAATAGCAAAAATATTAAAATTCGTAGACAAAGTCAAAGCATTTAAAGCTGTTGTTACAAGGAGTGCAATCTGAGTTGATTTCATTATTTAAAAATAAATCAAATCCAGTCAAACGCTGAAAATGTTACAGATCATGACGAAAAATCGAAATAATAAATTGAAATCAGCAATAATCAATATGTTCGGATTGAATCATTTCGTAATTATAATAGTTTTTAATTGAATATTTTCGAATTGATGTATTTCAATTTTTTAAAAAAAGTTTTCATGCTCAAGAAATCATTTTTAAGACAAGAAATTGTTATTTATAATTTTATAAAAACATTTATTTCATAAAACTAAAGTCTAGTACAAAATGATTCAGTAGTACAAAAGGAAGGACTTCTTAAACTATTACTGAAAATGTCCATTGAAAGTTATATAAATGACTGAATGCATTAATTTCTCGTGAATTTTAATTTTTTTTATAGTTCGATTGTTCGCGGTGTTTTGAAACGTTTCCAGCGTATGTCTGGACTTGATCTAATGAAGACTATAAAATAAAAATGAATTGTACCACAAAGCTCATCGGACCATTACAGCCTGCAACACCCCAAATCAAACAAATACAGAACGAAAAATAAAAAAAAATAAATGAAATTTTTTAATTGACACAAAAAACCACGAAAAGACAAAAAAAAAATTAAAAACCCAAAAAAACACCAAACCTTCTCAGAATGTGTGCGGACATGCGCTCGCTGGTTGAGCAAGGCTTCTTTGCAAATAGGTCCTTGCAGAGACTTTCCTTCGGTGAGGGTGTGTGTATGCAAGACTGACAGGTGCAACAGCGGAGACATCCACAAAGACTACAGGGCACCGCAGAAGGAACAACTCACGAACAACAAAACTTACATCGCCAAGTACCTGCCCATCGTGAGTGCCTCACGAGGCCTCTTCCAGTCCGTCTGGCCTCTCACTCTTGGAATGGTGTTGATGTGTTTGGCGCTATAAAAAGCGAAGGCTTGGGTTTAAGTTGAATAATTAAAGTTTTTATTTGTATAGTAGGTTTTTTCTATGTTATTTGATACATATAGGCAATGTTAATGTTGATGTTTTCGGTTGCTCCGAAGCGTGTATGGCCGTTGCTGTCGGTTACTTTTACTTTCTTTAGTTGAATTATGTTTACTATTTGAAATTTTAAGTCTTAAATGTTAGACATAAACTAGGTGAATTATCTTAGAGTTATAGTTTTTGTTGGTTAAGAAGATTGTGAAAAGATCATAAAATAAAACCGAATCTGCAATTTTTTTCTAGTCTAATCTAACCAAGAAATTTGTAACGCGCCCTTAGCACTATTTTCAAAAGCGCTCCCATGGAAACGGTTTTACTCGCTGTGGGCTACTAGAGGACTGGACACTCTAGGACGGCATCTGTACTCTAATTGAGTTGCCATTTCCAGAACTCAAACCTGGGCTCACTCGATCACGCTTCACAGCAGAACAGGCCAATCATTATGCCGCAAGCGCAACAAAAGTTACAAATAGTCAATTACAATAGTGTGAAATATTGATAAAATTGACCATAAACAATAGAAATAACTGATAAAAATTCATAAGTTCAGAGTATGAATAGGTCTGAGTTAAATCAAGTGAATACTGAGGAGTATAAAATATTTTGAACTCATATCAAAAAACTGTTGAGAAATGTTTCAGGTTGCAGAAAATTTTACATAAAAAAGAATAAAACAAAAGAAAAAAGACAAAAAAACTGCAATGTCGTGAGGAATTTAAGTGTGGATTTGAATAAAAACTGATTAAAGAATCAAATGAACAAACCATAGAAATTTATAATAGCACATATTCACATCACATAACTACTGAAGAATGTTTCATGTTAAAGAAAACCCTACAAAGAATGGAAAAAGCAACTTAAAAGAGAAAAGTAAAAATTGACCGAAACTTTGACGTCATAAGAAACCTAAAGTGAAAATTAGAAGCGGGAGGATACTACCTCACTCTACTTTCTGCTTCTCTTTCATTCTACTTCTATTGACTTAACCAGACCTCCTACCAAACTTTTGTCTTCTCACCCCTCCTATGGTGGCATTTCTTTGTTCTATAAATCTATCTTTTCTGCTTCTAACATCCACTATCCTTCACACTCTACAATCGAACGTTTTTCTTCATCATTCAAATCTCTTTCTAATTATAATTTTAATATTTTTCTCATTTTTAGGCCTTCTTATTCCTCCCTCTCTCTTCTCCTTAAAGACTTTTCAAATTTAGCCGAAACTTCTTATAAGCATTCTTCCCTCTTTGTTCAGCTTAGGAGATTTTAATATTTTTCATAATAATAAATCAAATCTTTATTTTTTTAAATTAGATGGTATTTTTTAAAACTGTAATGTTTTGGTTACTTTTACTATAACCTGTTCCATGTTCTGTACCATTTCCAGCATCTGTCTGGACTCGATTCAATAAAGACTATAAAAAAACATGAAACAATCTTCAATAGTTGGCCTCGAAATTCTATGGGTTAATGCCACTATAATAATATTCGTGTTTGTATTGTATAGTTATTTGATGTGAGTCTAACAATTATTCAATTTTTACTTTTAGAACTTCATCTATTTGATTTCACAAACAGAATTTGATTTCACAAACAGAATTTGATTTCACAAACAGAATTTGATTTCACAAACAGAATTTGATTTCACAAACAGAATTTGATTTCACAAACAGAATTTGATTTCACAAACAGAATTTGATTTCACAAACAGAAGTTGATTTCCTGGTAGCAGGCAGTTGAAAGCTTTTAAGACATTCAGGTATTGTTAATTTCAGATTTTTTTGGTATTTCGGTTGCTCGCCAGGCTCCGTATCGGTTCCATCGTTTGTATGGATTTATTTGATTAAGCCTATTGGAAAATGTTAGAAGACTCAAGATTGTCTGTTTTTTTAGATTACAAATTCTCTGCTAATTCTATTTTATTTACTGAATAATTTAAAGTTTGATTTGAATATATATTTGAAATAATTCGAGATTCCATTTGATATATATTTTCAATAGCTTAAGTTGTTTCAAGTTTTATAGTTTAAAGTTTTTAGTAATTTTTAGTTTTTGTGAGTGCATTTCGAGTTTTATAGAACTTATTCCAAGATTTTAAAAAAAAATCAAAAATAAAATTCGGGTGAATTTAGGCGCACAAAACCTTTTTATTTTGTGGATTTATTAGAAAAGCTTATCACGGATGTTATAAATAGGTACAATATCTAATGAAACGACTCTGCAGGTGTAGACAAGCTGTCCATAAAAGGAACAAAGCGCCGAAAGAGCTGGAGGAAAGGGAGGCAGAAGAGGGAGCCATAGTGGGACAAATACAGTCTTGTGAACGGGATGATTGCGTGATGAGACTATCTGACCGTGGTGGCTTGTTGTGGTTGTTGTTGTGGTGGTTGCTGCTGGGGTGAGTGTTGTTTGAAGGGTTGATGGAGTGGTTGTTGTGGTTTGAATGATTTGAGAGGCTGTTTAGGAGTGGCAGTGTGAAGCGACTTCGTCTGGTGGTGGTAGGCAGGATGCTTGTCTTCTTCTTCTTCACTTTCTTCACGCAAGCAGGCAAAAAGTCGAACGAATACTGCAATCTGTGTTTTTGTGGCATTTTGAATGAGATAACAAATGGAAATAAATAAGCCACTTTGTTGTTATGAACCAATCATTCAGTTATCTTTCAATCAAGTTGAATTTCTTGGTCTTAATATTTTCTGAAATTATTTGATAACCCTAAAATTAAAATAGCACACAAACACCCACCCCTGCATACACACCCCACCCAGACAAACATACTCACACCTACACACACACACACACACACACACACACACACACACACACACACACACACACACACACACACACACACACACACACACACACACACACACACACACACACACACACACACACACACACACACACACACACACACACACACACACACAAACACACACACACACACACACACACACACACACACACACACACACACACACACACACACACACACACACACACACACACACACACACACACACAAACACACACACACACACACACACCTGATGAGTGGTTGTATGGCTTTTTTAGCTTTTTTACCACACTTTTTATCTATAATTTCTTCCATACACTTCATCCAGCCATCCACTTGGGCGCTGTAAATTAATACACTCGAAATGACTTATTCCTACTATGCAGGTTGCTCTATCGAATAAAATCAGATAAAAAGAAATCTACTATTAATACAAATCTAATCTAAATCTAATCTTAATTTAAACTTAATCTAAATCTAATCTGAGTTTGGTCTGAATCTAATTTAAATCTAATCTGAATCCAATCTCGTTTGAGCTAGATCTAATCTTTCTTTATTCAATTCATCCGAATTCATGCCTCAACCAGTACAACAAGCGACTCCCACCCTTTGTTTTTCCAAAAAACCCATTTTCTTTTACCCACTCAGTATCTCTCAAACTTTCATCCACACTTCCACCTCCCACACACCAACCAACACACTAACCCACACCCCAACTTCCACACCAACCAACACACTAACCCACACCCCAACCTCCACACCAACCAACACACTAACCCACACCCCAACCTCCACACCAACCAACACACTAACCCACACCCCAACCTCCACACCAACCAACACACCCCAACCTCCACACCAACCAACACACTAACCCACACCCCAACCTCCACTTAACTAACACACTAACCCACACAACAACCCTCACAACAACCCTCACACCAACCTTCACAACAACCCTCACAACAAACCTCACAACAAACTTCACAACAACCCTCACAACAACCCTCACAACAACCCACACAACAATCCACACACCGACCCACACACCGACCCACACACCGACCCACACACCGACCCACACACCGACCCACACACCGACCCACACACCGACCCACACACCGACCCACACACCGACCCACACACCGACCCACACACCGACCCACACACCGACCCACACACCGACCCACACACCGACCCACACACCGACCCACACACCGACCCACACACCGACCCACACACCGACCCACACACCGACCCACACACCGACCCACACACCTATACTACAATACAACAACTTCCACAACAACCCAAACACCAACACTTCCGCACACCCACAACCCTCATCCATTAATTCACACTTCTCCCTACCTCTCACGAATCCTCATCCATTTACCCACCATCGCCCCCACCCACCCATTGTTTCATACTTCTCCCCCACTCACAAAGCCGAATGGTTGTGTTGTTGTTGTTGGCATTTGAGTTGGTACATGAAGCTGTTGTTGACCTCACTGCCGAAGATCTCTCTGCACAAGGGCAGTCTACTCGAGGTCAACAGAGCCTCCTTATAACACTCCAGGTTCTCCAGGTACACTGGTGATGGTGTGCTATTGGTGGTATGGTGTGGTTGTGTTGGTGTGGTTATGTTGGTGTGGTTGTGTTGGTATGGTTGTGTTGGTGTGGTTGTGTTGGTGTGGTTGGGTTGGTGTGGTTGTGTTGGTGTGGTTGTGTTGGTGTGGTTGTGTTGGTGTGGTTGTGTTGGTGTGGTTGTGTTGGTGTGGTTGTGTTGGTGTGGTTGTGTTGGTGTGGTTGTGTTGGTGTGGTTATGTTGGTGTGGTTATGTTGGTGTGGTTGTGTTGGTGTGGTTGTGTTGGTGTGGTTATGTTGGTGTGGTTATGTTGGTGTGGTTGTGTTGGTGTGGT